>SOPF01023921.1:0-39924 GCA_012979155.1 Hypericum perforatum | reverse complement strand
CTGCCTTGGAGGGGCCTTTTCGTCAGTTTCTAAGCAGAATTTGGAGAAGTCTATGAGACACGAAATTGAAGATCTATCTTTCTTCTTTCTGGCGATATAAAGAACGTACAAATTGGAGTCCAGAAGCGAAAGTTACAGCCAAAATACTGAAGTCTGATCTGGCAGGATATTATTGCGCGAATTTCGGGGCAAAATGGGAAATTGACTTTCCTGAAAAGTTAGGACTGTTTAGGACGACCCTTTTAGGTTTTTAGGTTTAGGAGCGTTATATAACCCTAGTAGCTTTATTTTAGAGCTCTCTCTTCTCTTTTTCTCTTCTCTTCCCGATTCATCGCAATTTCATTCCGTAGATTAGGTTTTATTTTATTATGAGGAACTAATCCTCTTGGTAGATTTGAGGAGGAACCCATGGTTGTGAGGATCTTGTTTATTTAATCTTATTCGTCTTAGTATTTGCTTATTGCTTGTTCTTAATATTGTTCTTGAATGATTTGCGGTCGTGAATTTATTCTAGGACTCACATGCCATCGATTTCTGATTAGCGGTCGCAGAGCAAAGTTAATTCAGCGAGGAACGGTTGTTACCAAACTAATTGACTAGGAATAAGTAAGGCTGGTTTGTACATACCAAGGTTTTGAGTATAATCGCTAGGAGTAGGAACATCTGTTCTTAATGCTATTGTCTTATAGTTGCCCTGGCGTATGAGATGATAAACAATTAGTTATGCGGTCGATGGCTAGTTGATTATAGGATGTTAGTGGTCTCTTTGCGGTTGCGGGAGATTTACCCCTATTTGCTAAATGAATTAGATATCCTTAGTGATCCGATGATCGACCACGTGGTGTTCCGACCTTGAATCTACCGTTTGTTTCTCATTGTTTTGCATATATTTATTTTCATTTTCTTAGTTTAGCTTTATTTTAATCATTTATAACTCTCCCCCCATTTTACTTTCTTGTTTCAATAGTTAGATTAATTCAATATCGTCCCTCCTTGGATCTGACTCGGTATCTTCTCTGTTTACTACAAGTTTGTGAACTGTGAAATATCGGTTTATTTTGAGGGGCTTCGACACGCTCGTCATAGGGTTAGCGTAAAGCATATGTACAAGTAACGGAAGATACTCGCTGGCTTAAGATTTTTATCTGACATGGAGATTAACATGTTGCAGAGCGGATTTGATCCACGTGCCATTGCTCATACACAAACCCACATTTCTTAACGCAAAAAACAGCCTAACAATTCTGAAAGAACATGAAGTCGGACAAATATTCATAAGAACAATATACAGCATTCGAAGGACAGATACCGAAACTTTTACAATCCTATAGATCTCTAATAGTGGTTAAAACTTAAAAATACCCACTAAACTGAGACTAAACAAAAATTTGCTAATGACAAGGGTAACAAAGAAATAACCAATCGTTCCACATCAAAACAAGATTGACCTTTGTTTCTAACAATGGGAAACTTATCTCCAAACAACAAGAACAAAAAATAATTGCATCCAAGCATCCGAGGTCTAAAATTTTAACGAATCAAAAATCCACCTTCATTTTTATTTTGAGACAAACTTGTAATAAACAAACATAACATTGCTTTACAAAATGAAATAATAAAATATAACTAATATCATAAGAGTCAGGATAATAAAATTAGTTTATTGTTTATAATACATAAATTATAACAATTATAAAAATAGATATATTACTTGAGAGTTGTGATGTATTTGAAGGAAATCGGGAGGCTCTACAAGGTTTGATTTAATTTTCTAAACTACGTTTACCTTCAAATATTAATTAATTAAAATATTTTACACAACTTTAAACATAAATTATTGAAAATAGGAGAAGTTAACTACTATATAAGAGTTATGATGATAAGATTATTTTATTACTTTATTATTAATAATAACATAATTATAAAAATTATAAAAATAGATATATTACTTTATAGTTGTGATACGTTAAAAGAAAATTATGGCTTAGAAAATCAAGTAGTTCACATCTCTACATGATTTTCAAGCATAATTTCTTGAAAATAGAGGAATATAACTAATATCATAAGAGTTAGGACAGTAAAATAAGTTGATTGTTTATAATAAATAAATTATAAAAATAGATATATTACTTGAGCTTTGATGTATTTAAAGAAAATTGGGAGGCTCCACAGTGTTGATTTGATTTCCTAAACTACGTTTATCTCCAAATATTAATAAATTAAAATATTTTACACAACTTTAAACATAAATTCTTGAAAATAGAAAAATCTTAACTACTATATAAGAGTTATGATAATAAGATTAGTTTATTATTAATAATAAAATAATTATAAAAATTATAAAAATAGATATACTACTTGATAGTTGTGATGCGTTAAAAGAAAATTATGGCTTAGAAAATCAAGTAGCTCATCATTGATCAATATGGACTTTTGGAATTCATAAATTTTTGGTATACATCTATTCTTATGGATAAATAACCTGCAATCAAAAGTACATGCAATAAATTATTAATAATAAAAGTATAAGAGATTAAAATAGCTTAGTTATAAGTAAAAAAAACTATTATCATCCTCAAGTTCTTCGTTGGCTGGTAGCCTGAGAT
This sequence comes from Hypericum perforatum, assembly GCA_012979155.1. Classification (NCBI taxonomy): domain Eukaryota; kingdom Viridiplantae; phylum Streptophyta; class Magnoliopsida; order Malpighiales; family Hypericaceae; genus Hypericum; species Hypericum perforatum. The sequence continues at coordinate 37,318 of SOPF01023921.1, read as the reverse complement.
ATTTTAATTTATAGTTGAACGTGTTTTTTATTTAGAGTTGAAGACTTAATCACTAATTCACTACTACTTTAACTTTTAGTAAAGATAATAGACTTTTTAATTTATTTTCTAACTGAATAAAGAATTGGCCCACAGTCTAGTGTCACGGGTGGAAACTTTCCCTCGCTAGTTTCGTCATGCGGCCTTAAGCTCCTCTAAGCCTAAGTAAGCCTAACTCTCGCAACTCTCCGAACTCTAGAGAGAGAACCAACACAAGTAGCTTTGTAGAGAGGAAAACTTGAATAACTTGTTGGATGATTACAAATGAAAGGGGGAACCCTTATATATACAACTCCTACGGGTACTATTTCAACTACCGTATTAAATGCTTGCCTACCTAATAAATACTACCCTATTAAATAGGAGGCTACAATGTCAAAAGGCTACACCTACTATATTAATGATGGCGGCTCCAAAACCCGAGGCACAATAAATACTGGAAGTTTCTTCACGTCTTCCTAGAAAGCTCCTCCCGAGTGTTAACCCCATCTTCGAATTATCGCCTCTTACGGGCCAGATCGGGCCTTCGACAGTTAGCCTGTGACAATTCTCCTCCACCTAATCTTGCGACGCCCTCGTACTTGGCAATCTTCTCTATTGCCTTTTGGTCTTCCCTTCCAATGCACTAGGTACTTCTCCGCACCTGGCATTGCATCTCTCCGCAAGTTGGCTTGACGGTCCTTCTCTCCATCAAGCGCCCAAGTGACTTCCATCTCTCGCTGGAAGTCTTCTCGATTCGAATTGGCTTGATAGTCTCCCTTGCCACCAAGCTCCTTAGTGACTTCTACCTCTTGCTGGAAGCCTTCCCGCTTTGGTGCTTCCTTGCTCTTGTGGGTCGCAAAGTGTTCATCCAGTGACATACTCCCCCACCTATTCGCACAATACACCATAGGATGTTCTCCATCCCCGATGAGTCCTCATAACCCATCTTCTTCTTGACTTCGACATGGACGCCTCTATTGCATCATAACCTACCTCACTTCTAGAGGATCACCTTTTACGTCCACGTCTTCCTTATCGAGTAAACTCTCCTTTGGCTAGCTCGTATCAGCTTGCTCGACGTTGCGATACCCCGCGTTAGCTAACTCCTTCATAAGGTCGGCTCCATCTCTCCATGGAAGCTCTCTCGTCAGTTCAGCAACTCGACCCACTAACTTGTGAGCTTTCGCGGCTCCTCTCGTTGCTTCTTCTTTCTATTTCATGAACTTGTGGTCCACCCTTCTCCTAAGTGGAAGTTCCTCCAATGACTCTGCGATCAACTCCTCTCCGAGCTCCATCGTAACCACCTCGTGAATCTCGTCATCAAGTGTACTCAGCAACCTTGCGAGTAACTTGGTACCTCCTTGATCTCCCTCTTGCCGCATTGCATCCTCTGCTTCATGGTTTTCCTCGAGTGTACTCGGTATCCATGCGAGCACCTCAGTTCCTCCTCGATCTCCTTCTTGCCGCATTGCATCCCTTGCTTCACGGCTCTCCTTCGTAATCTCGTCGCTTATCCTCGCATCTTCGATTGCTCCACTCGAGTCATCCTCTAACTCGATCTCCTCGATTAGCTTCACCTCAACCAACTCGATGCCATGGGTTATCTTCTTCATAACCCCATTGATAACTTGGGTTGGCTTCTCCGTAACCCACTCAATCAGCTCCTCCCCCACTTGAATTGTCGAGAGTCCTCTCGAAGGCATCTCTTAGACCTCTTGTGGCACGAGAAAGAAAGCATCGACTCTTTCAATGATCTTCCCTTCAACTCTTCGATCCACATCCGAGCTCGCTCCTCCTGCTCGATCTCTTTGCTAGTGGTCACATCCCTACAACCAAAAGCATCAGTGAGTACAAGCGATGGCTCCTCCATCGGGGTTTCTCACGATTCCTTCAACTTCGAAGATTCCACCCATCCTCCAGGTGGGAGCTTCCTCGCTAGCTCCACGGTTTTAATGCCATCTATCCCCTCGATGACGCCCACGAACTCTTTCGGAATCATGCCCTCTTCGGACACCAACCTTGCCTCCTCCTCGTACTCCTTATGCTTTTCCTCACATGCATCGTGCTTCTTCTCGGGCATTGCATGTATCTCCTCGCATGCCTCGCATCCCTCATCATACTTCTCGTGCTATTCCTTACATGGCTCGTGCTTCTCCTCGAGCATTGCACACTTCTCTTTGTATGCTTCTTGCTCTTTGTCGGACTCTTCGGGCTCCTCTACTTGCCTCGAGTAACTAAGCCACAAATTGGCCTTCTTCGGACACTCGCTCGTCCTATGAGGTTCATCGCAAATGAAGCATCCGTGCTTCAGCTTTCGCTCGGCCTTCTCCGGACAATCTCGCACTTGATGTAGTCCCTTGCAATGTATGCACTTCCATACATACTCCTTGTGCAACCTTCGGAATTCTCCCAAAGACTTTTCACGATCGGGTGGATCGCTGACCACTATCTCCTTGCATGCCTTGCGTGCCACCACCTTTTGCTCTTCGCTCTCTCGGATCCATGTTAGCATCCTTGCTCTCGTTGGACAAAGAAGCATTCGGTGTAGCCCTCCACAAACGGCACACATGGGCTCTTTCCTACGCCATCTTGGCCATCTTCGAGTCCCCATCCAAAAGTCGACATATTTTACCACTGATTGGAAGTCTAGCACGCAAGGTTCTACTTCTTCCTTGGCCCAAAACTCCAATCCTTCGAGGAAGGTACTTAACAACACCTCTTTTGTCAAGTCATTAACACCCTCAATCACATCGCAGATCTCCTGCATATACTCTCGTACGCTTTCCTTGCGCATAAACTCTCGGAGCCTCACACACTCTTGGTGAGCATCAAACTCCGAACTCAAGGAACAAGCGAGGTTTGTCACGCATACCTCATCGATTTTGCTTGACCTGGTGCTAGTTGCTTCGTCGACCGTCCCTTGCATCCTCGGTTGGAACCCACCATCCTCGATATGGCATTCCTCAATGCGTTGGACTTTCTCTTCCGACTTCTCGCAACTATCTCGAACACCAAGCTTCACCTCTAGGATTCTCCATCTAAAGGCAGCCTCTCCATCTTGAGATCCCGACTCTTCCTTGCGAGACACCACCATCACCTCGGTAGGCATCCCTTCTAGCTTCTTGGAATGGCAGCCTTCCTCCAACTGATTCCTTCTCTACGAAGCCATCGAAATCGCTCTGATACCAACTGTTACGGGCGGAAACTTTCCCTCGCTAGTTTTGCCGTGCGGCCTTAAGCTCCTCTAAGCCTAAGTAAGCCTAACTCTCGCAACTCTCCGAACTCTAGAGAGAGAACCAACACAAGTAGCTTTGTAGAGAGGGAAACTTGAATAACTTGTTGGATGATTACAAATGAAAGGGGGAACCCTTATATATACAACTCCTACGGGTACTATTTCAACTACCGTATTAAATGCTTGCCTACCTAATAAATGCTACCCTATTAAATAGGAGGCTACAAAGTCAAAAAAGCTACACCTACTACATTAATGATGGCAGCTCTAAAACCCGAGGCACAATAAATGTTGAAAGCTTCTTCACGTCTTCCTAGAAAGCTCCTCCCGAGTGTTAACCCCATCTTCGAATTGTCGCCCCTTACGGGCCAGATCGGGCCTTCGACAGTTAGCCCGTGACACTAGTCCCTTAGAAATACACATTTTTAATTTTATAATTTAATATATATATATTTTAGATATTCGAATATCAAAGTTTCTTTTTTTTATTTGAATCTGAATCCGATCCTAAAATATTTTTTTAGATTATCCGAATTCGAATCCGAACATAAAATTATCCGAGTCTGAAGCTGAAAAAAAATTGGATATTGGATTTGAATTAAAGATAATATATTTTTTGCTCACCTTATTCACATGCCATGTTTTTTTTTCTATCCGTTTCTAGCTTCACTTATAAAGTTAAATCCACAAATTATATACTTATGGAAATAAACCACATCTCCATTACCCACTCTTTCAAACATTTTAAACACATTTACTTTCACACTATTATAACATTTTTAACACGATAAATTTCATATGATTAGAAACCACCACAAAATTTGGAAGATTGGTTGACACATTTCAAATAGATCAGCCCAAAACAAAATAAAAGTATGAAGCGTAAGAAATCGTTCGAACACGAACATAACTACCAAGGTTGCGGCAGGAAATTCTAAGATAGTTGTCCTAACAAATTTGGAAATTGAAGAGAGAAAATAAAGTGGGAGGTTGAAGAAAGACACAATTAACCAATAGTCTTTTTCCAGTTCATTAACATGATTTCTTACAATGTTCACGTTCTTCTTTATAATACAATAAACTAACTACCACTTTTTGAAACCACAACATAAAGCCCAAGGCCCACACAGCTAACAAAGAAACATAAATTAACGCAACAACTAGCTAAGCCCAAAGCCCACACATAAGGAACCATCAACTCTTAATTATGAAATTTACCACATGACAAAGCCAAAGCCCAAGCCCATCCCCTTCCTTTTTTATTACTTCATGGGTTTCATGCACGGCTCTGTAGGACTGTAGGAGCCGCTCTTATTCAGCCAGAAATTATGGTTCTCATAAAGGACTTCGAAGTCGACCTGCTGGCCTGACCTTTGAGTCATTCGGTCTGACTTTTTGAAATACTGGTCAATTCGAAATTTCTTATTTTAAAAAATAAATATTTAAATATTAAGTAAATAAATTATATAAGAGACTAATAATAACTAAATAATATGTCAAAAAACAACATAAAAACATTCCAAATTTCAATTAAATACATTAAATAAGATATCCATACAACAACAATGAACAAACAAACTTACATCTATAGCATTAGTACAAAATAAAAGTCATAAAAGTAAACTTTTCAGCTTCATCAGGGCTTCGAACTCGACCTCAAACTCTCTACTTCCATGTTCGATTGTTCGGTCCCCATAAGCCTTCTTGAATAAACCAACTCCGTTGAACGCACCGGAACTTCCGCTTCAAGCCAATGTAACTCTTGGCGTCTGTTTCTAGTTAGACTATAACATAAGATAAATAAATAAATAAAATACATCAATACATATAGGCTTCCACCTATTCTATTTTTTGATACCTAATTCTGAATTGATGAGTCAGATACGTAATACAATTATTATATGGCTTTTAGGCACCTTACAATTCTGAATTGATGAGTCAGATAGGCAAAAATTCATTGCCTCTTTTGGAACATTAAATTATGACCATAATTTTGGATTTTACTTATTTTATAATCTTATGTTTTAGCCTAACTAGAAACAGACACCAAGAGTTACCAAGAGTTAGGGAGTTGTTAAACATTATGATTGGATATTCTTCCCCGTTATTGACTTAATGTTTCCATTTATATGCACAAGTTCATCTATGGTTATAAAAGAATTTCACCGACAAAAAAAAAAGTTCATCTATGACTACAGGTTAATGTTTCAACTCCACGATGCCTTTCTACGGGTAAATTTCAAGTCCAGAGTCCAGACCATCGGACTCGAGGAAGAGGTCGGAGGCCCGAAGCTAACAATTGTCGGGGGCGGATGAGATCAGAGTTTGATGTAGTCAATAGTTTTACGGTATAGGTTGAGAGTTGAGAGTTGACTGTTGAGAATTGAGAATTTATTTAAGTGGGAAAGTTATTGATTGACTTAGGGGAAAAGAGAGAGAGTGAATTTTGCTTATATAAATATATGATGGAAAAAGTTCTGGCTCGGTCCCAATCCTTTTCTGTTTTGGTTAAATAAACCCAAGTTGAACCATAACGTAATTACACAAATTCATTGAACCAAACCGAACTTGTTTTTTTTTTTGTCCAGTTTGGTCCAGTTTTTTTGCCCCGATTTTGACAATTTTTTATTTTTTTTCTCATCCATATACGCAAGTGTATATGGGCTACTGGGTATGTTACTTGTTGGGTCTACGAGGGTATCAAGAGGTTCATTCTCATGTTGATTGGTGATCGTGACTAATGTTTGCCTGTGTTGGAGTTAGATTGAGGATAGTTATTTGGCTTAAGATTATGTAATTTTTGGAAGAGATTGGATATAAATCGAAAAAATCAATTTGTATGATACGAAATTTTGATGTGTCACGTGATTTTTTTTCTTTTGATTTTGACATTTTCTTGTGCGATACTAAAATTTCTTTCATGCTATGCTGGTTATTATATTTTCGTATTTTTGGTTTTATCTATTGTAATATTTTTTCACAAGATACTAGTCTGTGTAATTTACTTTACTTTGGTTCCATAATTTTTGAAGTTTTGCAAAAATATCCGTGTTTCGTTAATCTATACTATGTAAAAAAAAATTACTTTGTACTCCATTCAACCCCGGTAATTATGGATGGATTTTATAGAACATTCTTTCTAGCCTATTGGTTAAGAAACGCTCCTACTTACTATTCGATCTGCGGATACATGAAGGTTATTTTTCTTCATTCTGTTTATTTTTGCTTTGGCACATAAAAGTCCTACGTTTATTTAAAAAATGTGCTCTTTTTTCCTTTGGTTGGTTTTGGTACCTGTTATGGGTGTTCAAATTCGTGGTTCTATTTCACATTAGTAATGGGATTTAGGCAGCTCTTGTTTACCCGCTTGTGGAATAGTTTGAGTACCTGAGTTCCACTTAGAGTCTAGATGTCTTTACAGCTCTTTTTTTATTTGGTTAATAAAGTTTGCTATTTATTAAAAATTGTCTTTAGAGTAAATCTAAAGTTACCGAATATGGATAATATAGATTTTGGTTATCATTTATTATTTTTATGAGAAAATTGGTAAACTTAGATACAAAACTAAGCTTTCCAAAGTTGGCCGTATATTTTTGCCAAGTTTCTTCCATTTTTACAAACATGATAAGTATTGATTGTAGATTTTATAGTATACTAGTAACTACAGACATGTTTTCTTTCTATATCTACATCAAAAGTAAAATAATTTTTTTCCCTTCGTTTTAACATTTAACATTTCATAATTTATTGCCTGTTATTGGCATTATGATTATTAAGATTCTGAAGAATTTGTATATTTACATTCAATTTGTTTCCATTTTTAGGAATCTATAAATGGTAAGTACATAAGAAAATTTTACTATTTGTTGTAAGAATGGAAGAAAATTTTACTATTTGTTGTAAAAATTTTACTTATTTACACTATATAAGAATGGAAGACTAGCCTGAATTTTATTAATCAAAATGAAGATGATTTGCGCCTATGTAACATTGGTCATATTATGTATGAGTTCAACTCACTACGTTGTGCAAGGATTAAGAAAAACAAAGGTATCTGATTATTAGACCTAAATATTCTTATTCTGTTTTATTTTTATTTTTTGTATAACAAAAAAAATTTTCCCTATAACATTTGTCAAAGATTGAATCTTGTACCTCTATTACAATTTCCTATTTTCAAACTTTTAATACATGGTTTACCTTATTTTTTAATATCAAAATAAGACGCACATAGTATTTAAGTCGATTTTTTTCCTTCTGAAGTGTGCTACCATCTAAAAATGGAGACATTGAATTCTTTACAAAGAGATTTGGGATTTAAGTTTTTTTTATAGTTTTTAGTATAATATGTGTCTCAATTTAATTTTCCACTTGAATCCAATAATAAATATCATGTGTCTCTCAGATAATTCCAGAATATCCCAATAAGTTTAGTTCAAAAAAATTTCAAAAATTGAGTTATGAATTCATCCGTATCACAACTACTTTTAAAGAAGAGAAGATAGGTATCGGTATGCAGTAGATGACTCCATCTTCCAAAACTATTAACTCTCCCTCTCCTTATTTTGCAAAGTGGTACACTTAAATCAATATTTTGAAATCCTGGTCAGATAGATCGGACAGTGAGACACTAAAATATCATGTGATTTTTTCTATAAACTTCATATAGTTGTTCAATTAGTGTTGACCATTGATTCAATTAATTAGATTGGCTAGTTCAGAAAAAAAAAATTAAAATCCTCGATCTCCCTTGGTTTGTTTGTAAAAATACTGTGTATTTCAAAAACTTGCACTTAAACCAATTTAAAATCTGGGGACATATAAAGCTAAAATTTGGAATCTAATGACAATACAATTTATTTTTGCACAATTGATACTTATTTACTCATTTTTTAAAGCTAATTAACTAATTTGGTAATTTTCTAACATCATGTTTAGAGTAATGATTTATTGACTCACCTTTCTTTTGTAGTTCTTATCTGTTGAATGCATCGATATACATAAACAACCTGCTTTTCAACATCCAATGCTAAAAAATCATAAAATTCAGGTAATTCCAATTTTTGAATTTATTGATTACAAAGAAATGTTAGTGTGGTTTTTTGTCATAAAATATTTTACATATGTGAAGATGGAGCCAAGTTTCAAAATGAAAAGCACCATGGGAAGAGCTCCCACATCCACTAAAAATGTCACACTCGGAATTATTGAAGATAGTATTTGTACAAATGGTACGGTACCTATTCAAAAAAGAAACAGTGGATTATTGCGTCCATTATCATTAGGTACTCCTGGACGACATGTAAGTTTTATTTTTGTGTACTTCTATTTGTTGGCTTAAATATGAGGAATCTATGTTATTTCTTTCGTTCTAGTAGGAATATTATATGAATATGTAAGTAGTTATAGCATTATTAAGGTAATGCCATTAAATATGAAATACATATATAAAAACCTTAGAAGTTGAAGTATCTTAGTCAACCGAAAAAATCAAATTTTATTTATTTCTGGCTAGTTATCAATTTAATTGAAAAAAATGAAAGAGTGAAGGATGCTCTTAAACATACCTGAACCCCTCCGCAAATATACTCTCGGTAGCTAATCTAACATCAACATGAGAATAAGATATGCATGTTTTTTAACAGCACAGCGGCCCCAAATAATGGTTGTCTGTTAGAATATACATACGTTTTTTCTTTATCTAGTTTTTGCAATTAGATATATGTTTTACGGTCGTTGCTCTTAATGTCTTTTGTAACTTTGAGTAATGAAATTAGTTTGCGACATTAAATTCTAAATTTGGAGGACCATACCGTGGAGCTCGTGCACGAATTTCAATAGAAAAACCATTCGTGACCTTCGAACAATTTAGCGGAGGATTCATTTGGCTTCAAGGTGGACCGTCAAATGAAGTGAATGAAATTTATATTGGATGGATGGTGAGTGTCTTTATTAATAATAAGAGGGTCGTTTTATATTATTGATATTTTTGTTTTCAATTCAATAACATTGAATATACCATATTGTGTCATAGTATTTACTTGGCTTTATTCATTACCACGAGCTATTGTCTAATTGAATGAAGATGTAAGACTTAATACTAAGTACCCGCTAATATTTGTTTATCTCTCACTTAACCTATTTATATTCTTTTGAGTGGAGTTAAAGTCCATTATATTTAAAGGAAAATAAATAAAGGTGTATAATATATAGTCACTATAGTAATAAACATAATCTAATTAGTCAATAATAAATGAATTTTTTTTTTGTGTTAAGTTGCACAAGAAGACGGATTCTGATTGAGTATGGACTTAAAAATTAGTCTCTACCGTATGAACAGTTAATAATAAATAAAAAATATTTTCTTGGGTTAAGTTGCACAAGAAAACGGATTAGGATTGAATATGGACTTTAAAATCAGTCTGTACGATGAAATATGGGTGAATCATATTGATTTTTCTTTAATGATTCGCAAATATTTATTTTGCAATAATGACATTGGTATTTTTTATATTTTTTTACAATGATATTTACTTTACACAATACTAGTCTATTTGAATTATTTATTTATTTTATTTTTATGGTTTTTCAAAATTTTGCAAAAAATTTTAGACACGTATATTTTTGTATTTTTTAAATTTTTTTATAATAATATTTTTTCATGTGATACCAAGTTGTGTGACTTTTTCCCACTTTATTCTTATAATTTTTTAATTTTTGCAAAAATATATCGCATGTTCTCTAGTCTATACCATTTGAAAAATAATAATAATTTACCGCCTAATTCAACACCCAAGAAGACACCCATGAGTTCCTTAAAAAAAAAAAGACACCCATGAGTTTGGTTTTTTACTTTTGGAGTCTTAGGAATCAGTTTATTTATGCAAATAGCTTGTGACAATAATTTTTTGTGGTGAAATTCAAAATCATGCATCTTATGGAATAGTGAATAGTAAAAAATATCTACACTCATGAAATCTCGCAAGACATTACAATGTCTTTTTGTGTACTGTAAGTACATATTAGATAGTTGAAGATTGTAAATATGGAAAATTAATTTGACCATATAATGGACTCCTAAAAGTGTTATTTTTATGCCATTGTCGTAGGTAAATCCCACACTCTATGGAGATGAACTAAGCCGACTTACAGGATACTGGAGGGTAACAAAATTATTTCATCAATATTTAAGCTAGATTTCTCCATTCTATATTTTATAAAGCATATTTTATTTAGTATCGGTTAATTTGTATTTGCAGGGAGATAATAACCTACTCGGTTGCTACAATACGGATTGTCAAGGATTTGTGCAAATAAGTCAACGCATTTATCTTGGCAAAAATTTCAGACAAGTGTCCCTTGATAACTATAGTTACTATGCTCCATTTTCAGTGGTTCAGGTAAATGACATCGAACTCTAATTTATAGAATAACCTTCATAGCTAAAGTATGGTAAAGTATTAATAAAATTTTATTCGCACCCTAACTTTTGTGAGTTAAACTCAACTATATTCTTCATCGTCCAAATTTTTTATTATTGGTCCTATCAACCTTCCCAGAGCCATGAGTTTAGTGTACGATGGATTCTAATTTTTTTTTAATATTTAATTGCAAATTTTTTTCATATATCAGACATCTGTTGTGTTACACATTAACATTTAATAATAAATAAATATAAAATTTTATAACTAAATTCAAATAGTACAACATTTTTCTTTCGAATTAGAAGTAAATAAGCAATTCACTAAAAAGAGAAGTGTTTACAAATATAGATTTCCCTAAAATCTGTTTATACATTTGTAAACTTCGCATGCAAAAGCTATAAATTGTTACTCTTTAGCATATTTATTAATTTATTTCTCTCTTATATTAAGCATATGAATACATTATTAGATAAATAAAAAGAATATGCAAAATGCAGAAAATATAAAATCATAACCAATATGCTATTTGATTTTCTAATTTTACTTCAATTCTTGTAGGATTCATTGTCTGGTAATTGGTGGTTTTACTATAATGATGAAAAGGTTGGCTATTGGCCTAAAGAAATTATCACTCATTTGGATGGAGGAGCAGAAAATGTTGCATTTGGTGGAGTAACTAATGATCCGAGAGGGAAATTTAGTCCGCCTATGGGAAGAGGAAGATTTCCTAATAGAAACTCGTGGCAATCATCTTATTTTAAAAAACTTCAAACCGCTGATGTGAATTACCGATTTGTTGATCTTGACTATTCAGAGACGGAGGTTTATGTTGACTCTAAACAATGCTATGACTTGATTTATTGGAGAACTTTAGGAATATTTGGAGAAATTATAGTTACTTATGGTGGTACGGGAGGAGAAAATTGTGGCAACTAGATAATAATTATTTTGTATGCTCTAAATGAGTAACATGTGTAACAATGTTTTATTTAATATTAGTAATAAATAATACCTACCCTGAATAGGGATAGCACCAAGTTACAAGAAGTTAAATTTATTTGCAATTTTGTAGGCAAATTTATTCAACCGAGCTATAGTAAGATAACGAAAAAAATAAAATTATGGTTTGACAAGCTTCGTAAGGGATATCACCTTCACAAGTTTGACGTGTGCGACATCTACAACCCAAACTTGATACGGAATATAGAAACAGAAATCGCCAAATGACCTTTAGTCCAGTGGCATAAGGGTGGAGAAGGATTTAGAAAGTCCAAAGTTCGATTGGTATTAGTATAGGAACTACAACAGGAACTCAAAAAAAATATAGAACCAGAAAACGACACGTCTTCCAGTTAAGGGAAGCATCTAATCAGCGATGGATATCTCCCAATGGCTACTTGAGCTCAATCAAGGAATCAAATATTCATGATTAGCTAATTAGATCAATTGTAATTAAGTAGGGAGATTCTTGTAATACGATTGTATATTTATTCTATTGTAAACTCTAAATTACATACAAGTAATACAATTATTTTCAATCTCAATTTCTACACTTCCACAGGACTTCGAGTTCGACCTCAAGGTCTCCACCTCCATGTTTGATTGTTCGGTCCCCAGGAGCCTTCTTCAATGGACCAACTTCGTCGAACAAGGTGCTGTGGCACTGGAACCTCCGCTTCAAGCCAACGTAGTTCTTGATGTCTATTTCTAGCTAGGCTAAAACGTAAGATTATAAAATAAATAAAATACAACAAAAAGTATAGGCTTAACGCCAATAAAACACCATCATTTTGACCAATATCTGGCTCATCAATCCAAACGGGTATTGAATGACTCATTTTGACCTGCTAAAAAAATATATTCAAAAAGCTGTTAGAATATGAATAATATATATATATATATATATATAACCAAATAGTCAAACATCCATGCAACAATCCAACATCCAATGCTCGAATTTACAATCCTTTTATGACCTTTTAATCTTCTGAAACTGGAGCTGGACAACTTTTATAGGTTACATTATTTCAGAAAGCATCGCAAGGGTTCAAATTATTTTGGGTGGCATTCTTTCTCGCTTCTGAGATGCTGCTACAGAATTCAACTTCACCAGCCAAAATCGTCAACTACAAAAACTTTGTTCACAAGCAAGGATCCAGCAACAGAATTGGAAAATTACCACACAAATGATAGTGAATGCAAATAGTCTACAATTCATTGACAATCGCACACTTTTAAACAAGGATTGTTAGAGAAGAAACACTGTTTCGCGAACGAGGTTCATTTTCATATGAAACAAGGGCCTTTAAACACTCATGCGCGAGCACTAAACCGTAAACAGTCTCGAAATTGATAATAGAAAGGGTGCTTGGTTTGGAAAGGAATGTATAAGCAAAAGATGATCCAAGTTCCAAGCTAAGAACAACCATCAGGGCATTAGCTAGTTTCATTTAATAAAAATTCACATTCCGGAAATACTCTTGATTACTTCTGCTGTCCAAACTTGAACACTCAGAAACCGACGCAAGACATCGGCACGATCATTAGAGGGAAACAGCAGGACGGTGCTCCAAACAAACAAAGGAACCAGAAACTGAAAAACCCCATTATTAAACAGAAACAGAGGCAACTGTCTCGAAAATGAACATATTCACAGCTCCTATAGAGTTCCAAAAATGTCTAATTCCCTAGCTACAGCATCTACAAGACAATGCCAAGCATTACAAAAGAGAACAGGCATCATGGAAGGACGGAGATGGAGTGAAAGCGTAAGATGGAGGTGGAGGACGAAGGACGGGAGTGTTCATGAAGAGTAAACTTACGGAGGACCAAGGACGGGAGTGTCACCGGCGTCGGAGATGGAGTTAATTCGAACCGCCAAAGATGGTGAGGCTATGGGCGCCGGAGATGGAGTCGCACGACGGGAGTGTCACCGGTCGAAGATGGATTTGCACGGAGGAGGGAAGGGGAAAATTGGAGCTTTGTCTAGGGTTCACGATTGAGAAACTAAGATTGGGAATTTTCAATTATGTGTAATTCTAAGTACTTTTTCCAATTTTGCCCTTAAAGTTTAAAAACCTTACTAACGGGGATTTTCCTGGTTTTTGCAGCATGCGAAATGCCCGGGTCAACCAGAAATTGGGCGATTCGCAAGGTAACCGTGTTTATACATAGACCGCGTTTTTTAAAACATTTCTCTTAATCAGGGTTCTTAAAAACGAGCTGGAGGTCGACTTGGAATTGGGTCCAACCTCTGGGTCAGCTGGTCCGACCAGAATTTTTTCCTTCCTATTTTAATGTTATTTTTTGAAGTATGTATGTATATATAGATAAATATAAACTAATAATAATTATAAAATATATCAAATTTCCTTGTGAATTGTTCAGTCCGACCGAATTTTCCATGTGAGCTGTCCGGCTCGACAAAATTTCAGCCGGTCGGACCAAACACCATTTTAACCCAAAAACAACCTTGACTTATGCCCGATTTGCGATCCGACCGGTCAGACCGCATTTTTTAAAACCTTGCTCTTAATAACCAAATTTACCACATAACAAAGCCCAACTAGGGGTGTGCATTCGGGATATCCCGATCCCGAAATCCCGAATCCCGAATACCGAATAACAAAAAAAACTCATCCTGATCCCGAAATATCCCGAAATTTTTGTAAAAGCTGAAATTCACAATCGACAAAAGTTAAGTCTAAAAAATTACAGAAGTTCAAGTCTAAAGTCTAAACAAATTACAGAAGTTCAATCTAAACAGATGACAGAAGTTCAAGTCTAAAGAGGAAGTTCAAGTCTAAAGCGGATGCTCAAGTCTAAACAGAAAGTTCAAGATTAGAGCCCATCGTTCTATGTATCCTCGGCCCACAATCTGATTTCAGCAAAAAAGGCAGAGTAATACATTAAAAATTAGAACAGGGGTCTCATGAAATCAATAGATTTGGTAGAAAACGGAACACAAGTATATCACCTAGAGTAGCTCGGTTGTGTACGTGTGATTGGGTAATAATTTTGTGGCTGTCCCTTACTCATCATAGGTCGTAGACAATGCTAAATTAATCTAAACTCAAATTCGCACTTGCCGAAACACTACTTCCTACTTCTAAATCGGAGAGAGTTTATCGAACCTAAGCCTCCTAGCAACAAAAACCCTAAATTATATTTGAAAAAAATCCTAAATTTTAAAACCCTAATTAATTTAACTGAATTTAGAATTAGGAATTTAGGGTTGATAAGAGAGGGAAACTCACCATGAGGCGGCCGAAGGTGGTTGGAGGCGGCTAGAGGTGGCCGGAGATGTAAGTGTTGAAGATAGGACTTGGGGCAGATGAAGATCAGCAGAGGAAGACGTTTTTAACTTGGTTTAATTCGTAAGTAAATCGTAAGTGTAGGCTGTGTAGTGTGTAGTGGTTTTAACTTTTAATACTTTAAAGTCTTTAATGGGCTGGTATTAATTTTTCACTTAGTGTTGGGCTGAGCAAGTTTTTTGAATGGGATGGTATTAATGATTCACGGGCTTGGTGTTGGGCTGCCGGCTGCGCAAGTTTTTTGTATAATATATATATACAAAAATCCCGAAATATCCCGAACAATCCCGAAATACCGAAATTCCCAAAAAATTTTAAAAATCCCTGCCGAATAAAATCCTGATCCCGAAAATCTCGATCCCAAAATCCCGAATATCGAAAAAAATTCGGGAATCCCGAAATACCGATCACATTTGCACACCCCTACCCAAGTCCATCCCCCTCCATTTTTATTTCTTCATGGGTTTCATGCACGGCTCTATAGGAGCCTTTTCTTGTTCAGGCGGAAACAATAGAAGATAATAATACCAAAGAAAGATAGGACAAGAATCACATGTAGACTAAAACTCGATGGATCAAGGCTAATATTGTTGCGCCATGTAGACACTAACGCTGTAGGAGATCCATTTTGACCTTAAAAAAATAAAGAGAAAATAGCATTTAAAAAGTTGTTAGAAAAGAAAATTATACTAAATTTCAAATTTTGATACGGCAAGTTTCACTCTATAAATTGACAGAGAGAGAGAGAATGGAAGGAGAGAGACCAAGGAGTTTCTGAATAGCAAATTCCATCTCCGAGGTTATGTTGAAAGTGAAGGAGAAGATGTGGGGACCAATGTCTCCCACAACAATGTCTCCAAATCCTCAATCTCCAAGACTTAGCAACACTCTCTCCGACAGCGTAGGCAAGGAAGACTTAGCAAATTCCAGCCTCGTCGACTATGTAACTGTACTCAAACATGAATTATATTTCCTAAATTTTCACTGCCGTTCGTTTGATGAGAAATAAAAAGGAATATTGAAAATATAATAGTATTGAATATTTAATAAGCCAATTTTATCAGTTTTAATTTTGTCTAACTTAAACTTAAAATTGATCGAAAGAAAAAATAACAATATGATTATTAGAAACTGGAAGTAACATCATAATTATTGTGGCCTAGGTTTGGTCGGGATTATTGTTGGCTTTTGTTTTGTCAGGCAATATAGCTTGGGAAATAATTAGGTAAAAATTTCTAAACTTTCAGAAAGAAGGGGAGGAGGAGGAGGAGGACGAGGAAAAGAGAGACAATAGAACCGTTGACTCATCTATATTAATCTCAGGCAAGAGTCTCTACAAGGGGAATCAGTGACTCTTAACACATCTCAGTATGGAATAACTTTATGTAGAGTTGGGGTGTCCAACATTTAAACTATTGGATGGGCTCGGTTCGAGGAAATCTGAGGATCTAGCTTCACAATATTTGCATCCATCATATGGCATATATAGTTAAATTGTAATAAGATTATCTTTCAAGGTAAACAGAGAGATATAGACAGGTTAATCAACACAATTCTGAGAAGGGTAGCCGAGAGGCTAAAATGGTATGGAGGATCACAAACTTTCTACAGGCAGGACACACAAGGACACACAGTATCTTAACTATTCAACACCTCTTAAGAGTCCTAAGGATGATATGGAGAAAAACAAAGTACCTGGAGTAAATGCCTTAGCTCTGCTATGTTATTGAATCGCCCTCCTTGTCTACAAAGACCAAGCCTAGAGATTGGCAATGTTACATCAGGTGCATTAATAAAAGATGGAGTCAGCTAATGAGTATACAAGCATTTGAAGACAGCCTACTTACCCTTCTCCTTGCTTGCTCGCTTCTTAGTTATTTTCGCTAAAAATGGACTTGCAGCGGATTTTTTATGGTTGAGATGAAGGAAAGGAATATAAAGTTTCCTCACACAAGATATTTGCAGAATATGATGCAGGGAGAATTTATCAAATAATTAAAATGTTTACAGTTGCCCGATATTCCATCCCTTGGCGGTAGTAAACTGCACCTGATGAATTGTTGAATTTGGCGAAACTAAACATCGCAGTAACTTTATTTTTTGATTGAAAATATTCATATGTTAACTATTTACTAGATCAACCTCGAGCACGAAACAAAAACCAGAAATACAATTAAAAAAAATTCCTATTAAATTGTAACACACATGTCATACTAAAATAACGTCTGGTACAGATCAAAACACACATATATTCATTTATGAGAATTTCAGCAAGATACACAACAAAATGTTAATCTATGAACTAATAATTAGAAGCGCTGAGCTTTCTTGCTATGAATGCTAACTTTGTGCAACCATCCAATCCCTTTAAGGGCCTTGGAGAACTTTACAAGGTTAGGCCTTCTCATTCCCAAGTTCATCTTCCCAGCTGAGAATTTCAAGGCCTCCAAGCAGCACAGCTTCACATTCTGCACTTCCTCATCCTCGTCTACACTACAATGATCATAAGTACTAAACTCACTGCTAGAACTACCAAACCTGCTCTTCCCTTTCTTCTTCGCCTCGCAAATGACGTTCCCGTTTGATTTATCCGAATTGGCCTCGTATGCTTCCCACAACATGTCCATGTTGTCTTCTCCACCATCCGCATTGTGCCGCTCTTCGAAGAGCTTGCATGTCAGTGTCCTCCTCCACTCATTTTCCCTCCTAATCGAACCAAAACTGCCTAAAATTGGAGAGTACTGATCTATCATGAAGCTGTAGTGGTCCCAATTACCATTGTCAGGACTACTCCAGAGATCATCAACTCTTTCATAAGCATCAGACCTTGGAGTACTGTTTTGGTCTCCACTAGTTTCATAGTGGTGGTGACCACTTTCTTTTGTTTCACTTTTGCTATTACCAATCCCCTTGGATCCGCTTCTCATGGAAGCTTGTCTTATCCTTTCTCCCTCCACTTTATTGGAATCCACACTCACTGGCTTAAGCAGTTCCTTTTCTTTTTCTTCCTTTTCGACAGCTACATGATCATCATTACTAGAGGCCAAGGGCTGTTCCTTCGCTTCGATCTCCAAGACCTCAACTGGGTTCTCCCCAAGATCAGGACTTGATGCCTCAAACACAATCTTGTAAGCTTCCAACTCAACATACTGATGAAACTCCTCACCACCATGTCCTACTTTAGCCCTCATCTTCTCTACAACACCTCTATACACGCCAAGCACGAGACCTGCCTCGGTCTCGGACAATTCGGCGGCTAATTTGTCAAGGACAAGGTTGGGAGAGATGGTTAGAAGGGCTAGGAGCAAAAGAAAGGTGGTGACGAAGAGAGGGGAGAGGAAAGAGAAGAGCTTTAGGAGGTAAGGAGAGAAGAATATCAAGTAGGAGAAGTACAGAGGGTGAGATAGAATGAAGAAGCAGAAGAGAAAGAAGTCGGATAAGAGAAGACTTGGGAAATGGTGGATTTCCGACATTGTCTTACGTTTGTCCAAGAAAATCACCACTTGGTCGTTTTAGAACATGGAGATGTGGTGAGGTAAGTTGGTGTTTTCGTTGTCTTGTGTTTGGTCCCGAAGGGGAAAAAAGTGTGGAATTGGAAGGGAGTGCGGCGTGAATAAAGGGGAAAGAGACAAATAAAGAAAAGCGGGAGAAGAGAGTGGGAAAACAAGACAAGAAAAACGGCTTTTGGAATCTCTGCTCTATTTATCCTTTAACAACCAATTCTGAAGATGTTGGGCTAGATTCTCTACCGATATAATTTATGGTGACGAGTAACGGCAAGAAAAACAGAAAAATACTCAGTTCTTCCTAATTAAGTTAGAACTACAAAGAATATCTCCGTTTTCAAGTTTTAAGAATGAAGAATAATAAACTATTCACTTAATTCATCCCCTAGTTTTAAATAAAAAGATTCTTGTATTTCTCGGGTTTAACTTGGGAATAATAAACGAGAAAAAAAAAATTGTTCGGATAAGAAAAAGTTCATGCTAGGAAGAGAGTAAAGAAGAAACTAAGGGATATGATCAAGTGTAGAAGAGTGGTTGCAGTCTTGCATATGGGTAAACACCACTCAGGGTCAATCAATTGCAAGACTTTGGCCTCGCCGGTCCTTTTCTTTCTATTTGTAGCTCTCTCTAATCAACTTTCTACTTTTGCGTTACTTAAAATGATCAAAATATACTCATTTGTTATGAATATAACCACTGACCACATATGTTTATACATATACCTACCTACATTGTCCATCCTTCTATAAATCAGACAGTTCGCTGGCATGGCAAAATCGCCATATCATCTGTCAACAAGGACAAAATTCAAATAGATCAGCCCAAAACAAAAAAAAAAATTCCAAGTTCATCCCTCCTATACTTCGTACCTCTTCTCCTCTTAACTAGTTACAGGTTTATTTTCATTTATTTTTGGCCAATGGTCTTTTAGCCTTTGCTCCTCTATTTTCCGGTGATACATTAAGGTCATACCAATAATAAAGGCTATCATAAACCAGTAAGACAAATATTTTGCACATATAAAGGTCATCTTCGTGATTTGCTTTCTCCCACCAAAACCTTAACTTTTCCTTCAGCTCTTATTATTTTTCGTCTTCCTCTTTTTCGCCGCGCACGTTAAATTCGCGTTTTGTGACTAGTGCGGTTCCCGGGGGGTTGGTGGGCTCTAAAATGGGCTTTAGGCCCATTTATCCTTTGGGTTTTTTTTTTTTGGTCAAAGACGAGGGGCTAAAGACGCCCCATTGCTGAAATTCATTCCATCAAGGCAAAATTACAACCGATCTCGGGTACGAGACGTCGCTGAGGTCCCTTAACAAAATTTCCCTAACTCCCGGAGGAGGTATGCTAAAAAAGTGGGATCCAACAGGCAAATCAAAACCTAAGTTAGCTAGGAAGTCAGCACATTGATTAGCTTCTCTATAGACATGACACACCTTAACCTCCCAATCTCTTCCAAGTAAGCCTCTGATATCCATGATGATGTTAGGCTGGACCCCGATGGGTGTAGTTTCCGTCATCAGGGTGTCCGCGACGATCTTGGAGTCGACTTCTAATATGACTTTCTTGTACCCAGCTGCCCACGCTAGTTCCAGACCTCGCAACGCACCCCAAAACTCCGCGATCACACTCGAACATACGCCAAGGTTGCTTGTGAAACCCCCTTTCCAATCCCCTTTGCTGTCTCGAAGTAGGCCTCCTGCTGTGGCTCGCTTATTCGCACCCCTCCGCGCTCCATCCGTGTTAATCTTCACCCACTCCATGGTAGGGGCCTCCCAACCTATTAGTCTTGTTGACTTTTCCGGCTGGTGGTGCATCCTTCTTGCTGATATCGTTGCACTCTGTGTTTCCATCACCCTGTCTCGGATGTACCGGACTTGGTCCTTCGGTCTTTTCTCTCCGGACTTCCAAACTGTTGTGTTGCGCCACCTCCAAAAAGCATTTATCGCCACTAGGAAAAGTGTACTCCACTCATCACTCCTTGAAATATTCATGTCCAGCCACTGTTGAAGGTTAAGGGTGAAAAAACTCCCTAAGCTTGATTCCAGTGCTTGCTAGTAGTTGCGTCCAAACATTGGAGATTAGCCTGCAGTCCCTGAGTGCGTGTAAAATTGTCTCGTCTGAGTTGCGACAACACGGGCATGATGCATCTTGAGTGAGGTTTCTGTGCCTTCGTATAGCATTGGTCATCAATTTGCCGTGTCCCGATAGCCAAGCCAGCTTTTTTAATCTTTCCGGTCCCTTCCATTTCCACAGGTTGTGCCAAAGGCGTGGACTTGCCGTCATTGTAGTTCCCTGGAGTAGCGCATAGGCGGACTTGGTTGTAAATGTGCCATCTCGCGACAATCCCCACTTGATTTTATCATTTCCCCACTCCTGTTTTGGTGTCGGGACAGCTGCTATTCTCAAAGAGACCTCATCCGGGAGGTACGGCTTGATCTTGGGCCACTCCCAGTTGCCAGCTGCATCTACAAAATCTGCCAGTCGCAGGTTTATAATGGCATCAGGGATCGATGAAGTGCATAAGTTAGCCAGACATTCACCTCCCCCTAACCATTTGTCCAACCAGAATTTGATGGTTCTGCCGTCCCCCACACTCCAAAGTGCACCCTCAAGCATCGTTGGCCATAGTGCCACTAAGGATCTCCACAGAGGGGAGCTTGACGAGTTACATGAGACATTAGGCATTGGGCTCTCTTCTTTGACGTATTTATTCCACATTACTTGAGCCCATAGGGACTGCCTGTTGGTGAGAAGGTTCCAAGCCATTTTCATCAAAAGTGCTAAGTTTTGATGTCGAAGGTTTTTGAACCCTAACCCGCCATCATTCTTTGGGGAGCAGACCAAATTCCATCCCACAGCATGGGTCTTCCTCTGTTCTAAGGATTCTCCCCATAAGAATCTTCGTTGTGCCTTCTCTACTTTCGCAAATTCCCACCGGCAGCTTTGTCGTCTGCATTGCATGAGATGGGAGGGCTGCCAAGACCGTTTTGGAGAGTACTGCACGCCCTGCAAATGAAAGTTTATCTGCGCACCATCCTCCAAGTCTTGATTGGACTTTCTCGATAATGAAGTTATATGTGCTCTTGGTAGCCCTTTCGTGGAGTAGCGGCATACCCAAGTACTTGCCCAAGTTGTTGGTCAGTGCGAAT
The DNA here is from genome assembly GCA_012979155.1 of Hypericum perforatum. NCBI lineage: Eukaryota > Viridiplantae > Streptophyta > Magnoliopsida > Malpighiales > Hypericaceae > Hypericum > Hypericum perforatum. The sequence continues at coordinate 15,670 of SOPF01023921.1, read as the reverse complement.
CCCAAATTATTTGCAATATCCTTGGCGAGCGACTTAGACACATTCTTCGACATAAAAATTCTGGTTTTGTCTTTGCTAACTGATTGCCCGGAGCACATACAGAAGTCCTTCAAGACCCGCATGATAATGCCCACTTGTGATTGCTTTGCTTCCGCGAATAACAATAGGTCGTCTGCAAAAAATAGATGGGATATAGCAGGGCCATTTCTAGTTACCTTGAATGGCTTCCAATCCCTTTGTTGCACTGCCTTGGAGATCATCTGCCCCAGTCTCTCGAGGCAGAGCACGAAGAGGTATGGTGATAACGGATCACCCTGCCTTATTCCTCTTTCCGGTTTGAAACTCTTGGTTGTTTCGCCGTTCCAAAGCACTTGGAAGGATGTTGTTGTGACACAGGCCATGATCGTGTTGGTTAAAGAGTCGGGGATTCCAGTCATCTCCAGCGTCTCACGAATAAACGCCCAGCTGAGGTGATCATAGGCCTTTGCTAAGTCAACCTTGATGGCCATGATACCTTTTCCTTGACGTCTTCTCTTCATTGTGTGTACTAATTCCTGAGCGATGACAATGTTTTCAGTTATGAAACGACCTGGGACAAAACTGGTCTGGTTCCTGGTAACCCATTGCGGCATGAATCTCTGAAGTCGGTTGGCAATTAATTTCGTGATCACTTTTAGACCAGTGTTGCATAAGCTGATGGGTCTGAATTCAGCTGGTGTCTTCGGGTTATCTATCTTCGGGATCAGGCAGATCGCAGTCTCATTTACAACCTCGGGTGTCCAAACTCCTTCGAAGACCTTTTGTGTAAACTGGACCATATTCCCTTTGACCTCTTTCCAGTTACGTTGGAAGAAAAGGGCATGAAGTCCATCCAATCCTGGTGCCTTAAGGGGATTCATGGAGAACAGTGTGCGCCGGACCTCCTCTTCTGACGGATTTAAGGTCAGTGAAAGCCCTTCCTCTTAGGATATTCGGTTGAAATTACCCAGATAAGTGTTAGCTGGTTGGTCACGTACTTCTTCAGAATATAGGGATTGGAAGTACACCTTAATCAGGTTCTTTAGAGCAGCTTCCTCAGTGATCCATGTACCATTTCCATCTCTTAGGGCCTCGATTCGGTTTCTCTTTCTTCTTATAACCGTGGAAGCATGAAAATATCTCGTGTTGCGGTCACCATTTATTAGGAAGTCTTTCCTTGACTTTTGGAGCCAAAGAATTTCCTCCTGCTCAAGCGTGGCTTCAAGTTCACACTTCAACTGTCTCTCGAGTTTCTTCAAAAAGGAGTTTGGGTGGATGTCCAGGCTTCGCTGAATCCCTCCAAGGCGTCTGATAAGGCGATCTTTTCTCAAGAATACATTGCCAAACGTATTTCTGTTCCAGACCTTCACCTTATCCACAAAATCAGCACACGCAATTGGAAGAGGCTGATTCTTTTCCCACGTTGACTTAACAAACTCTTGGAATCTTTCATCCGCTTGCCAAGCTGCCTGAAACCTGAAAAGCCGCTTACTTGGTGTGAAGCTCTTGCTTGGGTTTAAGCTAATAAGCAAAGGGCAATGGTCTGATTTCCATCGGGGTAGATGAATCACTCGTGCTTCGGGAAATTTTACTCTCCACATTGCATTTGCAAGTCCTCTATCTAGACGTTCATGCACTCTCCCTCGGACCCACATGAATTTTGCCCCTATGAATCCCAAGTCGATTAGCCTACAATCTTCAATCCACTTTTTGAAGTTAAGGTGCTTGGTGCCCTTAATCGGGGCTCCCCCAATCTTCCCATCCGAAGCTAAGAAAACGTTGAAATCCCCGGCCACCAACCATGGAGTTCGTATCGAGGTAGCAATCCGCCTCAGTTGTTCCCACAGTTCCTCCCTCCTCTGAGCCCTTGGATGTCCGTAAACTGCCGTGAAATGCCATTTAGATCCATCACTGTCCCCTAGTTCCAAATGGATGAATTGGCGGTCAATTTTAAGCACCCTTGTTGGATTGGACTCTTCCCTCCATAATACCCAAATTCCTCCTGAAAAACCCTGCATCGGAGATTGAATTATGTTAGAGAATTTTAACGATTTAGCTAGTAGTTCTGCACGACGTCCCGATATCCAAGTTTCCAAGAGAACCAGAATATCGGGGTGATTCCGCCGGACTAATTCTTTGATTGACGCTTTAAACCTAGCACTAGCGGCTCCTTGACAATTCCACACGAGAATATTCATTGAAATAACAAGAGATAGGAAAGAAAACACCTAAAAGACTCTGCTGGATGTCGTGGGCAAACCGGGGGGAGACTCTAGTAGGGTTAGGGCCTCTGCCTTCCCCTTTCCCCCTCATCAGGGTTCTGCTCGGTCATCGGGGTATCTTCTGGTGAGATCCGAGGTGCCTCTTCCCCTTCTTGTTCCTCCCAGAACTTTCCCATTAGTCTGTTCGGGCTTGTCAGTGGGGTTCCACCACAAGGTGTTTCTGGGTCCGGAGCTTTGGGAGAAGCCACTTCTGTTCCTTCCAGTGGTGACTTGGTGCCATGAGCTTGGGGTGTTTCTGTAGCCATAGCCGATTGCTGGTTCTCTCTATTGGTACTTATAAGACTTGTTTCTATCCTTTGGTTGGTGTCTTTTCCAGGTGGAGTTTGTGTGGCCTGTGTGTATCCTTGTTCCCCAACGTGGTCATTTCCCGCCTTCTTTGGGCTTGAAGGCTTTGGATCTTTAGAGTCTTTCCTGTGGTTACTTCCCTCTCCAATTGTGATGGGCTCTTGCATATTGGCCTGAGGCCCCCCTTGTCTCCTCGTAGATAGTTCCTTCTTTTTGTTTTTTCCGTCCTTTGGGCTAGGAAGATGGGCCATTTGCTTACCGGCCTCCTTGTTTGTCAACTTGGAGGGTGTTTCAGGTTTATTACCGTTGGATGACTGCGACTCAGTGGACTTTTCAGGGCCCCCTAAGGCCTGGTCTTGGGACTTGGTGTTGTCCGGAGTCTCTTCAGATCCAGTAGCCGTTGCTAATATGTCAAATTTAGACCCCTGTTTCGGCAAACTGTCCAGTTTCTCTTTCCCTTTGTCAGACTTATTTTTTCCCAAACCTGTTGTGGTTGTTGTGCCCTGGTGACCGTTCTGACTCCCCGCCAGTGGAGATCGTCTCCCTCTTTGTTTTTTCGGGACAACCATCCAGTCTCCATAGCGGTTCACTACTTCTGGTTTGCACGGCGGGTCCTCCGGTTCCGGCTCGGCGGCGACTGGTCTTTCCTCTTCGTTTCCCACAGAGTCCTCCACCACTTTCATCTTGCACCCATGAGAGTAGTGTCCATATTTCCCACACTTAAAACATATTTGATGAAGACCCTCGTATTGAATTGATGAAGACCCTCGTATTTGATGAATTTATCCTTTGGGTTTGGTAAACGAGGAACAGATAGTTTAGTTATCAACATGTATTTCGCCTTTTAGCCTTTTGACGAGGCCTTTTGGTTTTCGCCTTTTCGGAGAGGTTCTCCTTTTCTTTCTTATTTTTGAACAATAGTTTAGTTATCAACATGTATTTCGATCAATTAGTTGAATTGTCAATCTAACATAAATAGTGTTCGAATTTGAGTTTTTTTTAAAATCCAATAATATTAGATATTTGTTAGCAAAATATTTTATTATTTTATTCGATCAATTTAATCTAGCGAGTTTAACGTGTCTTTAAATAGTATTAACAAATAACGGCGAGCAGTACAATCAATTATCACAGAATCGGACTTCTGTGGACACTGGACCAACTGATAATTAAGTTTTTATCTTCAACATGGGGGTGATACTGGTTGCTAAAATTAATTTTGGATAAGCTGATTTTTCGATTAATGGACTAGTAAATTTTTATCAATACGGATCGAGAAAATCTACATATGGCCAGGATATAAATATGATTTACTTTGACATTTTTTTATTAACATCGTAAACAAAATATTATCAATTTAGACATTAATAAATTTTAAATGACAAAAATTTACAAATTAGTATATTGTAACCTCAATAAAATTAATCGACAGGGATAAGTCTTGATCTCTGACATAAATCACTAAGAAATAGGAAATAAGATTTAAGAAAACGAAAATTCATGTGTGCTATACAGATCATGATGTCCAAAATTCATACAAGGCCGGAGCAAAACAACATGGGTCATCGGGTGAGGATTAAGCAATAACAAATTCTTGCCATTAAAACTTCGGTAGAGCTACGAACAAAAAAGTTAGAATACATTAAAAAAAATCGGGTCTTGAGTTCTATTGAATTCCCCTCCAGAAGTTCATACCATTTATTCGGATATTTTTATCTTATTATTGCAATTTTTATTTAAAAATAAATAATTCAACAATTTTCGTTCAGCTAATCAAACTCGACCCATGATTTACGTAAGAACAACAAAGTTCTTTTTACTATTTTTTTTTAACCAACCTTTTGACCTCAATTCTGATAAGATTACAAACACACTCTCAGATCGGATCGATCCTTCCGAAGAGCCCGGACCCGCTTATCACTTGTCTCTTTGGAAAATTTCAACTACTGTGTACTAATCAAAGAAAAGTCGCCGATCATTCGGCTACTTTTATCCCCACGTGCAAAGCTTAGCGCGTGTCTCTCACGGGAAGCCATCCCGTATCAAATTAACCACGCGTTTGCTTTAGCTGATTGGTGGATTGTCGTTTTGACCAGAGTTTTGGGTCTAAATTCTAAATGTATTATTTAGCTCGTGTGGTGGTGTGTTTTCATAGTTATATTTTTATTATATGTGGATTTCTCTTTTATATATGTTGATTCATTTAATACTGAAAATAAGGGGGGTCGGACCCAATTATGCTATTTCATACAAAAACATTGTCCTTTTATCCAGGGAGTGTAAAGGAAAGTATATTCTCATATAACATAAATTATGTAACGTTTGGGATGTAGTTGAGCGCTATCGGATGGAGTTGGCAATGTTACAACCAATAATGATTTTTTACGTGTTTAAAGTCAATATCTAATTGATCCAACTGTTTGTCAAAGCAAACAAACAAAAAGGTTGTCTTCGAATTATCAGAAGAGAAATTCCCTATTAGACAAGGGTCAAAGAGGCAGCTGCGTGTTTTCTTCTTTGACAAAAGGATAAATAAAATATAAGACAGCGAACACCTTCAGAAAATTCGATTTCGATAGTGAGTCGAAATAAATAGGTTTTGTCTCTGGGCCCCGTAGTGAAGTGATTGGTGTTCTATGGACTGGGTCTAGAGATCCATGGTCGCATTATCGATCAAACTATTTAATCTAGGTTGAATAGGTCAAACCATGACATGAGAGGCATATATGGTCATTTTTCGAGGAAAATTTCAAAACTATGTTATTCACACAATATTCGAAGTCTTTGTTAAATTTTTTTTTTATTTGATAGTGTTTTTTTTTTGGTCAATAAAATTGTGGGAGAAATTGTTTCCACAATTCCGGCTCTTGGAGGGGCTTTTTGGGGACTCGAACCTCCCACCTCATGCTTAAGGACTGACCCCCTATCCGCCAGACCATACATGCGGTGGTTTATTTGATAGTGTTTGATCCTACTTCTATTTGAAGTTTTTAGGGAGATATTTGAAGTTTAGTTTTTTAGGGAGATATTTGAAGTTTAGTTGATTTTATTTAATTTAATTATCAAGTAAGGAGAAAAACCGTTATGAACCATCACATACTACAGTCAAAGTGTACTATATTTTTTCAATCACACTTAACTCTTGTGATTATTATAGTAGAAACTATTGAAATTCTATTATTTGTGATTCAAATGATAAAGCGCAAAATAGAAATCATAAATTTTTGGTAAAAATTGACAAATGGAGTACTCATTAATTTTTGTTAATCACGTGCTAAATCAGTATTGTGAGTACATCGATACTAGACAAATCTCTCTGAGAGCATCCAAATAGAGGTCTATGTTGAAAAAATGGCACATGAGAAGAAACAAAGTCATGTCTTATAGCCAAGAGAGTGAATCAGCCACCTGATTCTCTTTTCGAAAATACGTTTCATCTGTGTCACCCAATATCGATCAAGTAGACCTCGTGCTCTTTGGATTAGGTTAGCCTTTAAATGTTTTTGTCCAACATCCTGATCGACACAAAATAGAGGTAGGGAAGATTCAACCTCTATCATCACCGATCGATAACCACGCTCCCATGCTAACTCAAGTCCCAATATCCGAGTCCAAAGCTCAGATACTAAGGAGGCACATCAGTCCGTCTTTGGCAAAATTTCATAACCAACAACCTGTTACGCCTCTAATGATCCATCCTATATCAAAAGTCCTCAGATTGTCAGCTGATGCACCATCAATATTCAACTTGAAAAAACTAGGTGATAGGCATGTCCAGGATACAAGTACGCACAAAAATAGACAAGAACTCCACCAAAAAGATTAATTTGGTCAAGCGATACCATACACATGAGAATTAAGTCATCATCAAATATTAAGTAAAAAAGAGGAGGGCATGCCAACTTAATTGGAGCCTAACATTTCTTTAACACACATTATTTAATAGCATATGAAAGGCGCTCTAAACAAAGAACAAAAAGATAAGGAGAAAGAAGATCTCATTTTGAATGCCCTCAAAAGGTCGAAAAAACTTTGATTGCCCATCATTTCATAAAATGCAAGCAGAGGGAGTAGCGACAATCCATGAATAACGAACCACTGATTAGATTATTAAGGTAAATGCAAAGTATTTTTAGGGTTTTCGAGGGTGTAATAACAAGACATTATCTACACAAGATTTATATGGCATACCGCCCATCCAATTCTAAGCTCGTTAGTGCCCTTATAATCTTGCTACCAACCAACCCAAACTAATATTAGGTGTGGTTGTTTTTTTATTAACCACGATAATTTACAAAATTATCAAAATCATCAAATCTAATAGTGCACAAAATGAGGATTCTAACACTATTGCATTCTAACTTAATTAATATGGATAAATTATACTTGGCCTCCTTAGTTTAGCATATTTGTCTCTCGCATCCCTTTTATTTTATAAATTGATTAAAAATCTTCTTAGTTGACAAATTTGTACACTGAGGCCCATGAAGTCAGAACCAAGTTTTTTCATACAAAGGACTATGCGAAGGGACAAAAGCACCCTTGAAAAAAAAATACTCTCTCTTCCTTCGATCCGTTGCTAAGAAAGAGGAGGGAGAAAGAGGAGGAGGAAGGAAGAGAGGGAAGTCCGGAAGAAGAGAGAAGAAGGAAGGAGAGATCACTAAGAGGAGGGAAGAGGAGAGGTGAGAGTTCGAAGTAAGAGGGAGGAAAAGAAGGAATATGAGAGGGGAGGAAGAGGGAAGAGGAAAAAGAAAAAGAGAAGAAAGAGGAGGAGGATAGAGGAGGAAAAAATTATGCATAATTACACAAGCACATTTTGATAAAAAAAAATGAAATTCAGTTTGTTGTATGAGTAAAAACAATAAAATAGAAAATGACGCACCGTATACGTAGTTGTCCGTAAAATTACATATTGCAAGAACTTTATGATTATAATTTGTCACAAAAAATGTTATTTTGTTTGTTTAAAAAATAAAGTCACTAGATACTTGAGCAAAAGATATCAAATCAGAAAACGGGATCATATTGTGTTTTCCAAAATAAGAACATCATCAGTTAAAGGGCAAACGCGGTAAATGACCGTCTACTACGCGTTAAACAGCCCAAATACCAACGTTTGAACGAAGCTCCAAAAGGACATTATAGTCGATCGACCCTACAGGCTACAACAATCTAAACGGGAAACATAACAAAAGTTTCCTCCCAAAGGTAAAAAAAGGGAAGACATATTAACCGTGAGACAGAGAGCCGAAATAATTCAATAATTACGTCCACTTATTAACTTTTAATACATTCCGAATCACAAACTGACTAATTTAAATTCGAAATATAAACGATAATTTTCGTATTTATTGTTAAACCCCGAAACCAATAAACCAACACCCAACCCCAAACAAAACACAAAAACCTCTCTCTGTCCGGCCACCACCAAACACCACCTTCCTCCTCTTCTCACAAAAAAAAAAGGCCAAACAAAAAGTTGGTAGGTGCATGAGCTTATTACCCCTTATCTCCACCACCTTCCTCTTCTTTCCTCACTAAAATATCCAATATCCCATCTTTTAAAACTCTCTCTCTCTCTATCTCTGTGTGTGTGTGTGTGTGTCTCTCTCTCCTCAGATTCTCACTCCAAGTATCTCTCTCCCTCCTCGGTTTCGACGCTAGCTATCCCCCTCAGCCAACCCACCACCTTGTCCTCACTTCGACTTGTTTAAGGTAGCCGAGGTTCTGCCTTTGACTTTGTCTTATTATTACCAAGTTCGTGGCTTTGGTCTGAAGTTGGAAGTTTGGAGTTTGGAGTTTGGGTTGGGTGGTTAGTGTGTGTTTTGTGGGTTTATGGGCACTCTTACTTGTTGGGTATTGATGACAAAAGGGTCGTCCTTTTTTCATGTTTCCTCTTCTGGGTTTCTTGGGTTGGCCTTCGATTTTAGTGAAAGGTGGTGGTTGGTTGGTTGGGGGGTTGAGTTGACTTTCCAAAAACAATGAATGGTTGACTTACTTGTCTGCTTGCTCCCAATTTCCCTTCTTGCTTATTATAATTGGAGTGGCTTGGCCTTTCTTGGGTTTCTATTTGTGTTCTTGTTTAGAAACTGATCAGACTTCTGTGGTCAGAGAATCACCGGAGTCCGCGATGGCAGGCCTCGATCCGTTTCCCTGAATGTGGGAGCGGATTGTCAAGTTTATAAAACCGTATTGACCTGGTTTCTTAGTCAATATAATTGAACTTGACATGTCTTAGTTCCTTGTAGCACATTAATTTTGGATCAAGTTGGAAGAGAAGTGGTCACTGATGTGGTATTTTTGATCTAATGTGTGTGTTAGTTATAAGAAGCTACTCAAGTAGTTACTGGAGCTGCCCTTTGATATTTGAGATTCTATTTTTGCCGAAATCCGAACATAAGGTGGCAGGAGATAGTTTTATCAGTTCAAGATTTTTCTTTTCCGTTACTGATATTCCTCAGATTTTAATGGACTTCTGATAAGCTTTTGCTTACTATGATATAATTGTGATCTGACCTATGTGCCAGTAATGCAATCTTGTTTGGTTTTAAATGCCTTTTCTTTGTGTGAGCTTAACATTTTGGCTCAAAATTGAGATTCTTAGGGTATATGAACACAATGTGCCTACTTTGTTTTCCATTAACTTAATGTCCTCTACTTATGTTAGTGGCATTGGTTCTTGCAGAAGTTCAAACAATATAATGCCTTACTTTGATAGTTTTCTCACCCATAAAAACCTGACAACTCCATTTCTTGCACATTTTTACCTATTATATATCTCGCAATACTAAGTACTAGTGAAAAGTTTCCTCGAATTTGGATAGTTTGTGGTGTTTTCTTCTGAATGCCAAGCATTACTTGGCAATGCTTATGCAGAGATGTTTACCCTAAAGATTAGTATTTATTTTACTCATCTTTGTTCTATCTCTGTGATATCACAGGAAAATGCAGAAGGGTATTCTTTAAGCCCTTTGCATCGACTCAGAAGTAAGAAAGCCATGGTTAGCTTGCGTAGACGGAAACTGTTGGGACATTGTTCAGGTACATGATTTTTTTCTTTCTTCCGGAATGCTATTTATGCTTAGTAATCAAATCTTGTTCATTTTGCTTGGCATAGGACCTGTACCCATGTCCTCGTTATTAGTTCACAAAATGCCTTAATCGGCATTTTTATTTGCTAATTGTGTCATTTTGGAGTTTAAGAATTAGTTTAGGAAAACGCTTCTTTCTTTTGTATTATCGATTAGTTTTGTGAAGTGTACTAATGCTTTTGTTTTTTCAATTGTGCAGTGAGAGGCTCTTTCCTCGCACCACTCCCTCGCTCAGTGGAGCCTCGAACTTCTCCAGCAAGTCCTGCCCAGAATGTCAGATCTGTTGCTGTGCATCCGTTGCCGTCAAATGATATAAACCAGTTTGAGGAGGTATACCTTTATCATAACACAAATCTAACAATGTCATTTTTGGTTGGGACAATATACCATATTTTTAGGTGCATATTGTACTCTGCGCAACTTATTTTGCAATTTGCATTCCTTTCTTAGAAGCCTGTTGCCAATGCAAGATCTGGTTCACCAAATTTGTCTGCTTCTGGCTTATCAAAGGAGGAGCAACCTGAACCATATCCAGGTTCGTGAATCAAGAAAGCATTTCCTTGTATGCCTTTCTGACATGTAATACCTTACTACGTATGCATGATTTACTGATCATGCCGGTTATTTGGGGAAAGCTGATGTTCACCTTTCTTCTTGCTTAAGAAGGAAAGAGGACCTTCTGATTTGTTGCTTTTATTTATGATTTATATTAAACTGGAGCAGATTTTTGCTTGCTCTTGTTGAAGCTGTTCCCTCCATATTAAAAGTGGACCGATACATTATTGCCATGTTCTGCCAATTTGCTGGTCGTTTCAAGTTTTTTTTTTTTCCTGTTTGGCAGAGCCACCAGTTAAACGAAGAAAGAGACACAGAAGAAAGCATGTTCAGAACCAAGAACCATGTTTGATGAGAGGTGTCTATTTTAAGAACATGAAATGGCAAGCAGCGATTAAAGTTGATAAGAAGCAAATTCATTTGGGAACCGTTGGTTCACAAGTAGAGGCTGCCCGGTTATATGACAGGTACTACTCTTCAATAAAAAGTAGCTCAGATGACACGCCCATAGAGCCTAGAAATTTGTCTTCAAAATCTTCGTAATTTCTTGATACGTTGTCAAAACTTTCACTTGACCCTGGAGATGCTTGGGTTTCTCTCTTCATCATATGTTGACTTCTTCGCTGGTATTCGAATGTCAGAACATAGGTTTGGAGCATTTTGGCATTAATGTACTAGAGTACTTCATAACTGTAACTACGGAAGCGTAGAAATATGGTTAGCGTCAAAATGCATTTCGGTGTAACCTTTACATGCCAAAGGTAATGCACGCGTTGGCATGATGGTCCATCGGAAGCATGAACTAAGATGCAGGTTACCAAGAAACTAACTTCTGGCGCCTGCAGGGCTGCATTCATGTGTGGGAGGGAACCCAACTTTGAAATTTCCGAGGATGAAAAACGAGAACTCAGGAAGTTCAAGTGGGAGGACTTTTTGGCTGTTACTCGTAATGCAATTAATAACAAAAGTAAGGCTGTTCTTTCTTGAATCCATTCCAATTTCCACTATTTCCAAATTAACCTGCAAGTCTGTTTGCTAAAAGTTATGTTTCCATTTCAGAATCCAAGAGACGGACTGGATCACCAACGAAGAAGAAATCCGACTCCAACCCGCAAAGTGAGAACGGAAATGGCAATCAAGAAACCAACAGTCTCTCCTCTTCAGAAGAGATGGAACAAGACTCATCAGCCTCTTGAATTGGTCCATTTGTTGTTTATCGCATGCCGGATGGTTGGATGAAAAGCAGCCTACTAAGAGCTGAAGATAAAATGCTGCAATCTCAATTAAACAAATCTCTGCTTTTCCTTCAACCTAAATAAGTAGATATAACTTATAAGTCGTGCAATTTTAGATGCGCCATACCATCATTCTTAGACATGTTTAATAAACACGTCGTCGGACAATAGTTCCCATTAGTTTCATCTTTTTTGCCTTAACCCTCCATAAGTACTAGTTGGAGGCTGATTAAAAACTCAAGGTTTATTGGACTTTAAGAAGATTATTCTTTCGCCATATTGTTATAACATTATATCAGTTCTGGAGACAACTTGCTTCCTCTGTGTTCTTCTTGGATGCTGTTTTACTGGGGTTCTCTTTAAGTGGTACAGGATGGAATGGGGCATACAGCAGAGAATTGACATCATCTGGTTAATTCTGCGTAACTTACTGATACTATTTCTCTCCAAATGCCAAGGCCAAATCTTTGCATTCTGGGTTCAGAGAACCGACAACACGAGTTGTATACAAGAAAAGTACCGACGGAATGCAAAATGCTTCAGCAGCAGAAATGTCGATTAGTATGGAAAAGTACTTGCATAATCTGATGAACCAACCTTCTAAATTTTACTTGAAAAAGTAACTCAGACTGGTCCACGATATGAAACAAGTAATTACACGGGCTTGGTAGGGTGACTCAAACTAGAAGAAAACTGTTCAAGCTACACTATTTTTCAACATTTGCACTTGATCCGGCATGACCAAATTCAGTCGATGTTCCATCTCCAACAGGAATCTTCCAGATCATCATCCAGTAAGTTCAAACTTACTTCCCTCACTGTCATGAAAGCAAGGAGACGAGGGAAACAAACTCCAGGTTTACCCTTCCCTTTGACCTTGTATTGATGACGAAGTGCTCGGGGTTTTTTTTAAGCAACATAAGCAACCCGTGCCACGGCTTCCCTATGGCTTCAGGTCCTAGCCAGTCTTCTGACGTGAGGTATTTCCGTACCCGACTATGATGCCAGACATCACTATACAGCTCCACCAACTGGAAAAAGACAAGAAACATGTCAGAATAAAATGAAGATACATAGAATTTTTCATGCAGAACTCAGAATGTGGATACATTTGGTTGATTCATAGTTTGTAAACAAAATCACCCAACCCTTTCTAGTTAGGAATCACGTGATAGAAAAAGAAATGCACTTTAGTTTCTCGTGTAATGCATAATTTCTTAGAGCATTAGTGTAGCAGTAAATTACTTCTTCGGTGGGCCTGTCGAGGTCAAAGTGGACGGTACACCAAATGGACATCATCCACAAAAACAACAATGCAAACAAACCTTAGCATGCAGCCTTTCCATCGCAATCCATTCACCAGGCCCACAGGAATCAGATAGCACGGTAGCCACTGATGACACCACATCCTTTTCTTCTAACTGCAGAAGTTGTTGATTATCAGATTCACGATCAGCCCCTACTCGTCCTTCGGCTTTCTTTTCCACGGGAACTGCAGATTGAACCATTGTCAATCACTATAGTATGTTATGGAGAGCAAGTCTAGGATATACTCTTTTTGTAAAAAGTTTCATAGAAAATCTGAAACTGAAACTGAAACTAGATGACGGCAGATTCGTAGACATCCTCCATGGGTTCTAATGTCGGTAGTCAATGTTAAAAATTACTTCCATATATACCATATCAGTCATTATTACAACTGATGCAAGAGAACAAACTACTGATATAGTGGAAAAACATAAGTGGAGGATATCCTGATACATACAGAGAATTTATGAGACAAGAAATACATATGCACTGAAGCTCTGGTTCTTTGTTGAGCAGTACATGAGTTCTATATTAAACCTACTTCCCCAAGTAGTTCCCCAGTAATAAGTACCACTTCCTAGTTTCACCGAAAGCAAGATTAGATTGGCATACAAAAAATGTAGCAAATAAGCACACTGAAAAAAAAGCACTAAACCATGAAAACTGTGGACTGGACGCTTGTGATGTGAAGACGAAAGTGGTATCACCATGTACAGAGCCACAGCAAGGACAAAGGCTTAACCCATTAGACGGAAGGTTGGCTACATGCATCCTGGCATGCCAACACAGACTATCATATGATGAATCCTTATAACTATCCTACCTAATCGATTTCCACCAATTCTTTCTACATCTCACCATATTTCCCTCACCCCTCCTACAATGAAGCAACATCTTCTAATGTTTTGCATCCTCGGACAAGTGATTCTGCATGTTTTCTCCTTGTACGGAAACCAACTTACGCACCCATGTTACATTCAATTACCAATTGCCACCATTACAATATTCTTGCTAATATGCCCATTCCTTACCCTGTCCAATCACTCGTGGCCACTTTTGATTCAACATTTTAATTTCAGCCTCTTTCATCACTTGATCATGACTTGATTCCGATACTCTGATTCGAACAATATTGCGGACCTAACGACAGTTTTATCAACCATTGCCAAGGATGGAAAACTAACATAAGTTTTATATCTACATCAAACAAAACAGATCTTTGCAACTATGAATATCTTTTTAACCAAAAACTATATTGTGCCATCTACAGTAATTTTATGGAAGGCCAAATACTGATCCTTGCAAGCACACTTCACAGTTATACCTGGAAAGAAGAAAATTATGAAATCAGTTCAAAAAAGGAGGGACTTGTGCAATTTTCCTGATCAAGGAGGTATTACATGATGCAGATGGGAGGAATTGCTTGAGCAGATTATCTTTTGATAACCTCGGAGCAAGACATATAAATGTTTTCACTCCTGCTATCTTTTTTTATGATATGGACGAAAATAAAAAGAAGGCTTGTCAAGGTTGCAAGAAAATCTCTCAATGACATTTTGGGTAGATAGAACAGACTCTTTTTGGTGATGTAGCATGCTAGCTTTGTTTGATTTATAAAAAACAATAATGGTCCACCCAATGATCACATAATAAAACTGTTATTCATCACATGAGAAGAACATACAGAATCGTAGATACAAGCCAAGCTACATTTTACATGCATCAAGACCATAACGATTTCAAAATTCAAGCTACATCATGTTCGCCCCCAGACTAATCCTTGCACCATAAACTCTTGCCACCGACTCATGAACAAAAGTACAGTCACAGGAAGCATAACTGGAATCAGAACACCAAAACCAAATACGCAACGTACATTATTCGCCTAACAAAAAGCAACAACTATTACCACTGCGTCCAGCTTCATCTCCCCCCATCTAGAAGAAATAAATTAAGGCAGTGTGAGTGCTAAATCAGCCAGGAACATCAACTTTTTTTTATTAATGCACGACGATATCAATTTTATGAATCCCGAAAGTATCCGCTGCAACCAGTTGCAGATTCACGACAAAATATCAACCAGGACCACAATTTACGTCTTTAAAACTTAAAATCACATAACCAATACGAGATCAAATCAGAAATACCGAGCAACTACGAACCCAATGCGCCACCGGACCCGCTATACCCATCCCTCCTGATCTTCTTACCCCCCCGAGGGGCTTCCTCCTCCTCATCATCATCGTCCTCCTCATAAAACCCTAGCCTCCTGTTGGGCAACCCCTTGTTGGTGTTGGAGTACCCGTAATTGGTGACAATGGGTACCTGGTGGCGGGGCCCACCGAGGATACTCCGGACGGGAAGCAGGAAGTAGAACTCCTTGTCCCCAATCTGGAGCAGGTCCTGGGAGTCGAGCTTCACGGGGGCGTTCCCGGGGAGGTGAAGGACCCCCTCGACGAAGCACCCGTTCTTCCCGAGGACCTCGAGGGCGAACCGGCGCCGGGAGAAGTCGTAGAAGATGCGCGCGTGGTGGCGGGAGATGTTCATCCCGCCGCCCAGGCTCGCGAGGTCAACGTCCACGTTTGACTTCTTTGAGTTCCGACCAAGCATTATCGAGTACGTCTGCATGTAGTACTCGAAATCCTCGCCCTGAAGCTTCGCGAATCCCGCCTCCACGTCCCCTCCCGAACCTCCCATTGGAAAAACAAAATTCCTTTCTAGGGTTTCTCTGGTTTGGGATTTGGGAATTTAATTTGTGGTTTTTCTTGTCAAAGTTTTAATCTTTTTTTTATTCCTTTCCGAGTACTTTATACTGGCCGGGATATGTCCGTTAGATGGGAGACACGTCATCAACAGTATGATGAATGGACGGCGGAGATGTATTTAATCTACTAAA
>SOPF01023919.1:0-27138 GCA_012979155.1 Hypericum perforatum | reverse complement strand
AATTCAAGGATACACTGATGTTGATTATGCAAGTTCAATTGACTATCAAAGATCGACTATTGAGTTTTTTGTTTTTCTCTAGCGACTCAATCACATGGCATAATAAGAAGCAATATGTTGTTTCTAGCTCAAGTGTTGAATCAAAATATTCGAGCTTTATCAATGATAGCTCGCGAACTAATCTAGGTCAAAGCTATATACTCACGAACATGGATTTCAAACTGCCAGAGAGTAAGGGTGAGCATTTGGAATATTCCGATCCTGAAATCTCGAATACCGAATAGCCAAAAAAAGTCATCTTGATCCCGTACCAAAATTTTTTTGGAATAATCCCGATCCTGAATTAAAATTTTGGGATAATCCCGAAATTCCCAAAAATTTTGAAATTTTCAATAAAAAATTGACTTGAAGAGCAATTAATACTAAAATTTCCATTTTTGGTCCAATTCTTTTAAGCTATTCTCTAGCTGCAATTTTACAACACAAAAACAAACGATAGGCCATATTTTTTCTTTCTGTGACCGACATATCTTGTCCAGTAAACGAGATTACATACGCATATCCCCGTCAAAATTGAACTTAGTTTTTAAAACCTGGTTCAACTCACATAAAAACTAAAACTATGTTTATTGACAACCGGTGTTAACATCCCCATGTTCATATATATATATATATATATATATGGAAAATTACAATTTAGTATTTGGTATTTCGATAAAATCCCAAAAAATCCTGAACTAATACCGAATACCGAAATTCCCAAAATTTTTGAAAAATTCTTGTCGAATAAAATTCCGATCCCGAAACTCCCGATCTCAAAATTCCGAATAGCAAAAAAAATTCAGAATTCCCGAAATCCCGATCCCATTTGCACACCCCTACCAAAGAGCATGGAGCTATAATACGATAATCAAGCAGCAATATACATAAGTAGTTAATTTAGTATTTCATGAGAAATAAATACATTAAAGTGAATTGTCGCTATGTCCAAAAAAAATTTCAAAGAAAGGAGATCTACATTCCATTTGTTAGCAGCAAGAATCAAATTGCCAATATGTTCACCAAGCCAATTCAACTTAGGCAATTTAAGATTCTTTTGGGCTAGTTGGACATGTTTGATCTCCTCACACCTAACTTAAGAGGGAGTATTAGAAAAGAAAAAAACAACGAGAACACCAAGGAGAAGATTCCAATCAAGCTAATAAAGCAACAAAAATTATGAAGATTCCAATTGGAGAAATAAGAGTAATTAACCTCAATTGAAAAGTAATGAGAGTAATTGAGATTAATTGAGAAATAATCAAAAGGACAATTAAAGTAATAAGACGTAATCGTTCCCAATTAAAAAAGATCAAGATGAATCATGCACACGAGGAAGCAATCGTGCTGTAATTATTTGATAGGAATGTAATTAGTTTTTTTGGTTATGTAACTGCCTCTTTCTAAGATTTTATCTGTTGTAATTAAATCCACTACGAGATTTATATAATTCCCTCGATATAATTGAGTTTGAATAATCTCAATCAAAAAAAATTCCTTTGTTTTTTCAATGTGTATTCAAATCAGCCATTCTTTTGTCTTATTTATTACCAAATTTAGTAGGAAAGACTCTGTTTTCTACTGGCCCTTGTCCCCACGTTGCAGGGACTCCTGCTTCGGTAGGTGTTGGCAAAGATTTGGATATGGTTCAAATACCCCTGCCATCAATTAGTGCAGACTTAGAGCTCTCGCCGACTCTCATAGCAGAGAAGGTGTCGAGTGAGGAGGTTACGGAGAGGGAGATGGTTCTGCCAGACGGCCTCCAATGGACCCGTGAAAGAGTCAAAGAATCTGAGGGTCGGCTCCCTCCAAGTGGCAGTGTTGGTGGAAAGCAGTTGGACAGGGTGGAGGATGTTGTCGGGGAGGATGTCACTATCGATACAGCTTACGCTACAGAGGAGGTTGTTTCAAATGTGGGAAGAAGTTGTAGTGAAGTTCTTGGTTACTTGGCACCAGTGGCGATGGTGGATGCCCCTGTTGCTATTTTGGTAGATGTTGAGGTAGGGATCCATACTACAAAGATGCAGGAGAGCGATGTCGTAAAGGGTGCTATGAATGCATTAACATGTGTTTCGAAGGAGGATGTTTTCGAGGCCGTTAAGAATGCTGTTGCTGGTACTGATTAGTCTGCTCATGAAACAGGTTCTTTACCTGTTTCGTTTGAGACTGAAACTCAAGTTTTGGTGGAGTCCAGAGGCAAAAAAGATGTGTGGTGCCAACGAGATCAAGCTCGAGGTCTCGAAAACCCACACACAAAGCATTTGCTTTGATGCGGAGACCCGGGCATAAGATTAAGGTAGCTTCTCCTACTCGAGTTATAGGGAAGTCAAGCCCTGAGCCTCCGGATGTAAATGACGCTCGGCTGAAGGAGCAGGCTGTCGAGGCATGGGATTTAGCGCAAAGACTCGGATGCTTTTGGGAGGGCGATCTCTCTGAGATCATCCAATAGTTTAAGGAGGCGGCACGTGGTTCGTTTTGATCCATCCTTTGGCAGTGTGGGCTTGGTCACATTGGGCTTTAGGCGCTGCTTAGATATAGTGCGCTTGCGCACCTTTGGTGTAATCTTTAGGGTTTGTGTCACTTTTGGTATAATGCACTTTGTGCACCTTTGGTTTAATTTGGGTAATAAAATATTTTACTTATAAAAAAAAATTAGGAATTACTGATCCAAAATAGCACCATCGAACACACCTTGACACTTGTTTTCGATTATTTTTTTTGAATCATCTTATATATCTTGTCTTGATGCCTTCAGGCGTATGCTTCCCCGTCGTACGCATTTAGATTGGTTTATGAATAAAAGTTAGGGATTTAGCCCTTGATTTCTAAAAAAATTCTCATATTTTGACACCAATGGGCCTCGGCGGAAGGAACCCTCTAGCTGTCAATAAGTTTATAACTCAACGGAAAAAAAGAGATATAAATATATAGAAAATTATAATTTAAAATTATGAACTGTAAATAATTTACTTATAAAAACAATTTCTAGCCGAAATACCCTTTGGGCTCAAATGTATCCACGCCGGTTTGCGAATCGATGAAGCGTGCGCGACAATGGGTTTCGCACGTGAGCCACTATAAACCTCTTTACCAACTGTGAATGATTTTGATTTATTTAACCATACATTGTTATTAGAATAATCACTCAAAAAAATTATTATTTGTAAATTAGTTAGTACTCCGCAAATTTATTGTATCCTTCGCAGTTTCCAAAGGGTTTTTTTAATTAAAATGCGAGCAACTATGTGCATGATTTGGTTTGAAACAAATTAGGTGACCGGATTACGCATTCTCCCACCTTAGACTTGAAAAGGCTTAATTATAGAAGAACCCTTCAGCACGAAAGGTGAATAACGCGCATCGGTTGAACGTCTCGACAGAAGCCATTTTATAATCATCATTAATAATATTTGGAATATTAATTTCTTACTAAAATTTAGAAAATATGAAGCGACGATCCACCATAAAATTGTGAAATTATAACTATATCAAGTAATACTTTGGAAAGAGTATTCACAAATTCACGCTAAAATGCTATTATCCGAATTTTAAATAAACTCACACCATCAAATTTTGAACACGTAAAAAGTAATTTTGGACTTCAGTACCAAACTCTCAATCCATCATTTTTTCCACTATAACCTGTAATGCATCAAGGGTAATGATAATGATCATAAACCGGAGGAGGTGGTAGCCACGGCGGAGGTGGAGGACCATCGGCGGAGCAACCGTATGCGTCACAATTTACAGGATAAGCATAAAACGACGCGCATTCCTGAGGTGATCTCTGGAGAGGCCTATAAGCCAAGCAATTCTCTTTATCGTCCTTCGCCGGCAATTGAAGACACGCAGGCGGCTCACCGCTGAAGTAGTTGTAAGAGAACGTAAAATTCTCCAACTTGGGCAACCGGCAGATGCCGTCCGGTATCTCACCGGAGAGCTTGTTGTGTGCCACGTTTAATTGCTCCAGGCTCTTCATGTTCCCCATGGACCCCGGCAATGGGCCGACGAGATCATTGAAGCTCACATCGAAGACTGTTACCTGGTATAGCGACGCTATGTCGGGTTGGAGGCAACCGGTTAATCCCGTGTTAGCGAGGATGATCTCGTTAATGGTGTGTCCCATTTTGGACAAACTAGAAGGGATGCAACCGGTGAAGTCATTGTTCGCTAGGACCATAACCGAGACCGGAGAGTTTCCTAGGGTTTCCGGCAAGGAAGACTCGAACTTGTTGTCGTTGACAAAAAGTACGTCGAGTTTTATATCAAACAGCTGGGGAGGTAGATTTCCGTGGAATTGATTAAATCTTATGTCAAGGTATTTAATGGAACGTAGGCATAGGACTACACCAGGAAATTCGCCACTAAAATTGTTGTTGCTTAGATCAAGCTCGTAGAGAAGGTGGAGGTCACGGAATCCCACGGGAACTGTTCCACAGAACCGGTTGGTGTTTATATGGAAGAGAGTCAAGTCGGCAAGGAGGCCGAGCTCCTCTGGTAGAAAACCGGCAAGGTTGACGTGATTTAAGTCTATTCCGGCCACCGTCAAGGCGTGCGGATCATCAGGGGCAGGCACGCAGTAGACTCCATTGTAGCTACACACGTTAGGAGCGTACCAGTTTGAGGTGAAGTTACTTGGGTCGGAAGTTATTGCATGTTTCCAAGCCTGGAGAGCCAAGTAAGCCTTTTGGAGTCTAGGGTTTGGAAGTGGTGGAGGAGAAATGTTGTAGGTGTAATTGGTTTGATGAGAGAGTTTGGAGGAGGATATTACGATGGTTAGAATAGCCCAAATGGCGAGATAGGGAAAGAAATACTTTTTGTTCATTATTGGAGATTATGGATTATAACTTGTGTGAAGCTTGATCGATGAATTGTTATTTATACAAGCAATGTTCTTCGGTTGGTGCAACGTTGAGGTTTAGAATATTACGTTTTTTTATAACCAAACCAAAAATATCAATTCAGTTATCAGAAGATTACATTTAGAACATTCCTATAGGATATCATAATTAACAGGCAATTCTCGTATGTTTGCACGATCCTCGTTTGGAAGTACGAAAAATAATGTTTAGGCCTTTAAAAACTTCAACCTAATGAATTTCTTTTGAAAAAGTGTGTTGCACAATACTTCATACCAAAATTTACGAGTGAAATTGGTTAATTTATACCGAGTGACCTTTAGTCCAGCGGCATAGGGGTGGGGAGGAGTTTGGGAAGTCCAGGGTTCGATTCCTGACACATTGTATTAGAATTGGTATTAGAATAGGATCTCAAAAAAAATTTGATTAATTTATAAGTATGGAAGATCTATTTATTCACTACCATGTCAAGTATCATGTTTATCAGGTTGATTTTTTTTATGAAACTAAAGAGAGTAATAAAATATCTTAAAACAATTCAATAAAGTCAACAATCAATGCAGTTTGATTAATACAAGTTAACCTCCTATAGGTCTATTTCTTAGCTTTTTACATGATTTGGTCTACCATGCAGTTTGCTCTACTGGCATAAAAATATATTTGCCAGCGTTTGGAAGATGCTTTGGAGCTAAATTGGTACCTCCTCATCTCACCAAAAAGACGGTTTCCTCCTTTCTCGGTTTTCTTGGTCCCTTCTTTTTTATGGTAGGTAATATAGTATGAAGGTTTCATCTTACTAAAAATTCTCTTACCATAAAATTGAATAAGAAAAACAACGGCAGAGTAAAGAACTCTCTCCATAAATGTTGCTATTCAAAACTTTTTTAAGAGAAGTTTTATTGATTTTAAAGAGAGATTTTTTTAATAAGTATATTTTATTCCATCATAATTTTATTCTAAGAGAGGGTTTCGGGTATTTTAATGTGTTTTTGGTAAGAAATGTATTTCCTTCTTTTGGACAACCTATAGAGTACTTGCTAAAACTAATTGTTGTGAAAAATAGTGACTAGATATATACAATATCTTTTTTAACAACACAAAAAAAAAATCAATACAATAAGTCTTCTACAAAAATCAACATCTCTTCTACAATATCAACGTCTCTTCTTGAGCCCTAGATGGTTCAATTAAAAATTTTGAATTTGTTTAAGTAGTTTTGAGTCATATGCTCTTGACTTTATATATTTTAGATCAAAAAAATAGCATATTCTAAAATAATAATAAAATACGACAACCATGTCTTTTCAATTTTAATTTCTGCTACATGCCTATGCTGATCATGTCATGTATATAAACAAGAGAAAAGTCCACTAAAGTCCACTAATTATCATACAGTTTTATGAATTTTTATCTAGATCCCTATAACTTAAAAATGGCAAACTTAATTTAATTTTGTTCAATTATTATCTAATGAATTCTTCAATTTTATTATTTTTGTCAAAACATCCCGTTTAGTTAGTTAATATTGAGTGCCGCGCAATTTTTTTAACCACAGATATGTGGATGATAAATCATAAAATTTATAATAAATTAATTTATAATTTTTCAAAATTCATTGCATTCTCTCTCCTCCCCTCATCTTTATTCCTCCGTGACTTCTTCTTCCTCTTTCCAACTACCCATGTCCTATCCTATACGAGGAGCTCCACTTCCAATCTCTCCTCTTCACACTCTCCTCTCTTTTTCCTCATCCTCCGTCTGATCAGCCTCCTCTTCGGTGGTGTGGTTGCATCGCCATACATCATGCTCCTCGTAATCACACTCTTCCTTGCCATCGTACTTCTCGCTGTTCGCCTCAACCTTAGCCTTCTCCTCTCCCCGATTATAACTGTTATGTGACTTTCCTCGGGTCCTCTTCACCTCGACCTCTCCCTCTGTCTCCCCTTTTTCTTCTTCCTCCTATCTCTTCCTTGTATATGGACAAGTTGCTTACAATCGATATGGAGCCTTAATAAATGATAATTAGTATGCAGATGGATAGTATTAGCATTGACATCAATGATAATTACATAAATGATAAATTAGTATGCAAAAGTGTACTCGGATTGGTTGATATAGAGTAGAACATCATAGTACCTTTAGCTTAAGTTTCTCTTGCTTTCCTACTATTTTATGATGCATACCGATAGATAGTATTAACATCTATTTATATTGAGAGAGAGGACCTAGCTATGTACCTAAATTTAATCTGATGTGTCTATCAAGCCCCCAATAGAAGGTTGAGATTAAACTAATAAACAGAGTTATAAGAGAACTCTTACTCCTAAGAGTTATCAATCATAAAGTTCAATTACATGAGAGCCACCTTAATAAAAAAATCTAAATATAACGGATAATTCTTATAGTATGCTCCCTTTTCTCTCTCTTCTCCCTCTTCGCCTTCCATGTGTTCCCTCCTTGTCTCTTTCTCCTTCCTTTTTTCAAATTCGAATAGAGTCGAGATACATAATTTCTTTTGTCTTTCTTTCTTTTGTTTATTAGATTGATTTATACCAAATTGGGATTTTTCAGTTTTGGTTATCTATGTCTTGTCTATTTTTTTACTTCAACTTCTTCTGTCTGATTTCTAACAAGACCAAGTTAGTCTCATTTTTGTTCAATTTTGGTTCTTTTAATGATGGAAGAGACCAAGATGAGGAGTAAGGAGTTCAACAAGTGCTTTGAGAAGTTGGTGATGTTTCATAGAGGTGGTGGTGATGTGTGTACGGGGAAGATGGAGGGTTTGGTGATCAAATAGTGGAAGGATATTCTGATGGTGATCTTGCTAAAGATCATTTCCCTTGTTATCAGACTAAGATTGTAGCTTCTGGGAGAGAGGTTGGAAGGACGAGAAAGAAGTCACAGAGGAACAAGGATGAGAGGAGGAGAGATAATACAAGAGTTTTTAAAAAATTATAAATTAATTTGGTTTAATATATCATCCAAATACGATTAAAATTCAATCACATGATAATCAACATCACATATTCAACTGAGAATAATTGGATAAAGTTTGACTAATTTTGTCATCTTTAGATCATGGAGACTCGAATGAAAATTGATAAAATAACAAAATACTTAAGTGAATTTTTTCGTATTAATAAATCATAAATTTGTAAGTCAGAGTCAAAAGGAACAGGTGGGTCTTAGTTACTCTTTTTTTTTCGTGACAAGGGGTCTTTATACAAGAGCTACTAAAAAACTTGGTCGCCGGCTATGCAAGACCGTTATTATTTTATGTAATATTAGTTCATAAAATAACTGGAATAAAATTAAATTTTGTGACTTCAAGCCACAATAATCTATCACCTCTTTAATAAGTTATCTAGTTAATTGCGGAGTTAAGGATATCAATTACTTCTGGTCAATTTCCAATTTCTATAACGTTAGGCCCAGTAGAAATAGACAATTCATGGCACATCGGGGAAACCTAGCAACTAATGGGCCAATATTTGGCCTGAGTTAGAGAAACCCAATTGCTCGAAGGGGAGAGAGAGAGAAAAATAAAAGAAAGGATAAATTACCCTCAGGTCCCTAACTTATGCCCATTTTTGTAATAGGGTGCTTAGATTATTTGAATTAGATATAAGATCCCTGTTTTATAATAAAATATTATTATTAGGTCCCTCATTGACATCATCAAATTTTTTAATCATCAAATTGACCAAAATACCCTTAAGCCAAAAATAAAAAGGTAAATCTTCAGTATCAATGATGTCGTATTGTGGGCACTTCGCCAAAGCCTCTCTCTTCAACCACCAAATCCAAGCCATGATGTCCCCAAACCTTCGCCCTCAAGTACCCTAACTTCTAGTCCCCTTCCACACCCCTCTCCAACTCCTCATGTCCCTCCCTTCACTCCTTACCAACCCCCATATCAGTATTGCCTCAGATTGGGTAGCTGGAGTTCGATGAGGCATTGGAGGTTTCGGCTAGGGGCTGGGAGGAAGGGGCGGTCGTGAGGCACTGCTTAAATATGATATTCCCTTTGGTGATGCTAGAGGCTGGATTTAGATAAGACGAAGTGCTAGGTTCTCTTCGAGGTTCCTATATAGCTAACTCGTTAGATGAGATGAAACCTCAGAGGCTAGATTTAGATGTGGCATTGTTATTCTAGGAGTAAGTTTCTAGAAATTTCATGGTTTGCATCGATTGGGGAAGAATTTGAAGAGTCTAATCCTAATGGCGAGGTCGACCACATCATTTGTGAGAACATTGGGGGTGTTGGTCACCCTAATCCCCTTCTCCCTTAGTGATATTGATCTTGTCAACCACACTTGGTGATGTCGATCTTGTCGAGCCCCACACTGTAGCTTGAGATGATCTTGAGCTTCGAGAGCTACTCGATCATCTGGACGTTAATACCGATAGAGGCATTCTCGACGACGGCGAGGATGGAGTCGCAGTAGACAGATAAGAATTAGGGTTTGTCGGAAGTTGAGTGGTACTTGAGGAGGGTGAATTGTGTTGGGGTTGTAGGGGAATTATCCCTTGTTTTTGATATAGTAAGAATTATCTATAGAGATGATGAAGGTTGAAGATGAAGAGAGATGAAGATGAATTTTGTTTTGTTTTTTATGTAAGGGTATTTTGGTCATTTTCATGAAAAAAATCAAAAAATGATTGATGACATCTTCCTCAGTTATTTTAGGGACCCGAGACCAATATTAATTCAAAAAATAAGAACCTTATATCTAATTCAAATTTTCTAGGGACCTTATCACAAAAATGACCATAACTCAGAGACATGAGGGTAATTTACCCTAAAAGAAAACAAATGAAGCAACATGAAGAGGAGGAAGGAAGAAAAAGGAAGGCTTGGCAATGACGGAAGGAGAAAATGGTGAAGTGTCACTGAAAGAGAAAGGTAACGAGCTCTTCAAAGCAGGGAATTACCTTAAAGCTGCCACTCTATACACACAATCCATCAAGCTTGACTCTTCCAATCCCACACTCTATAGGTACCTTCCTATAACTTTCCTACTACATACTTGTTATTTCCTTTATTAAGCTTCGTTCTTTTTCAGCTCTTTCGAGTGTTTGGGTTAGTTGTCTCAACTACGTTGAATGCAATTTGTCTTAAGAACATATCTTTATCTCTCTCACTCTGATGATTGTCTGTTAATTGGTGGAAATGAAATGTCTCAAGTTGTTGCCCTTAGCTAGTTAAGTTGAAATGGTTGTCGGCATTGCGAAAGTTATTATTCGGGTGCTCGAAATGTTGTCTTGGGAGACAAGTTGATGTTTCATAACTTTTAAGGAGTTGGGAGAGTTTGGTTATTTTGGTCTGGTTATCGGCATTGTAAGTCTGCAGTCTTATTAAGTGTGATACCATGTAAATGATGTGTATTCTTTGAAATGCTTAACTGATTGGATTTATTATTCTTACCAATAAGGTGTAATTTCTTTTCTAGCACACATATTGAAAGAACTTCAAGGTGAAACATACTTGACCTAGAGCATGATCAAGATGGGTGCCCTCCTGAGAAATTTCTAGAATGCGTATGAGTGAGTACAAAGCACACTAGAAACTCATGTTGATTTATGTAGATAGTAATGGAATTGGTTGAATAAAAGTCCAAAGCCCAAAAGCCTAAAAAGCCCAAAAACAAGTTAAAGTGTTAAGTTAAGGAAAGGGAGAATGTGGTGTATCACATTGCTTAGTGCAAGAGAAATTTCCTTATTTATAAGGAGTTTCAAATCTTGGCTATTCAACATGTTGACCACTCCCTAGGTTGACCCGCAGTTGACTTTCAGTTGACTTTTGGGTTGACTTTCTATTGACTGCGAGGACGGTGCGTAGCACCGTCCGAGCACAAGCACAGGCATGGGCGCGGGACTGGGACCGGACACGAGCTCGAGGCCGGGAGCAGGTGCTTGGGTGTATTGAGGTGCACTTGGCACTTCGCACACTCGCCACGTCGCGAGGAGCCTGAGGAGCTTTAAGTCTTTTGGAAATTTCTAGAGACGTCCAACGGATAGTCAACCAGCAGGTGACACGTGGCAGACCGGATCAGGACAAGCCTGTCTCCCGAAGGGGTGCGAGGGGTCTGGATAAGGCTTCCAGACAGCCTTCCGAAGAGGTGCGACAAACTGGATAAGGGTCTCAGACAGGGAACCCAACAGTCGTGTCCCTTTGGAGTGGCAGAGCCCCTTGCCTGATCCAGCCTATAAATAGGCCAGTCCCCCTGCCATAACATCCATCCCAGCGACAACAGCAATTCCTAGCATTGTCGACTTCCTCTCTTCCCCCGTTCTACATACTAGAAATCCGAGTCAAGAAAGTTCCGGGTATATAAGGGTTTGCCCGAAAGTTTTGAGTTCGTGTGCAACGTTCTTGGAAACGCCTGATAGTCGTTGTATCTTGGGGACGATTGTCTTAGCCCGTACGCATTGAAATATACAGGGCAATCTCGTCTTACGGAGAAAGTGTCCAACACTTGCCTCGACTACAACCCGATCCTAATCAAGTACTCGTATCCGTGAAACAACAGATAGTCGGTCAAATTACATGGCGTTACAATAAGGCTGTCTCGTTTAGTTGTATTCAGATGAGAACTGTGGAGTGGTGCTATGATTTAGCTCCGTTGAACAATTGAGAATGAAGAACTAGTCATCATTGTAGCTTTTAGGGTTCGATTCTTATGCGTTTGATTTACTTGCAAACACTTTTGATTGAATGTTGGAGAAAATTCTTTCTTTGTTATGCATCATGATGTCGTATATGCATTATATGTTAATGCTTTCTTTAAAATATTGTGTTCTATCCAGTAACCGTGCTGTAACTTTTCTACAATTGGTTAAGCTCAACAAAGCACTTGCTAATGCTGAGAAGGCAATCGAATTGAATCCTCGGTGGGAAGGTACTAGTGAACCATGTGTGTTATGAACCTAAGCCTTCTCTACAACTCATGATTAAGCACAGGGTTATTTTAGGAAACTTGTTCATAGAGTTTCATTTTTTGTTGCATATCACAGTTCTTGTGATGAGTTATTTTCGTATGTTGTTGAGTCAATGGAGATAGCTATGAAATCATGGCATCAAAATTCCAAATTGAATCCCAGAGCGCATTTCTCCTCCATAAGGAAAAGTCTGAAACTGATAAGTACACTCCAGTTGTCAATGTTGACAAGGTATTGACTCTTGAACCACGTAGATCCTACTCGCGTGTTTCTTTCAGTTTCCCAAGAGACATTGAGTGCCCATGCAGGTTCTTCTATGGTTTGGCAATCATTGATGCTAATTATAGTTTTGATGAGAGAGAGCAAATAGACAGTTACTTTGTGAAATCTAATTATTCTTTTGGCAAGAGAGGGCCATATCTTAAATCTTTCGAAATCATACCAGACATACTAGTGTCGGTATGTAACTTAATACTCTGCTCGCTCCCTTCGGTTCGGTCATACCATCCACAGTTATGGATTAAGTAGAACTAGGGGCGATTGATTCGTCATTAGCTGTACTATTATTATCTATTCTATCTATATGCATTACAAGAATACCATCTAGCTTGCAGTTACAGATTTTTGGTCAATGATCACACGCTTTCTTGTGGGTTCTCGGGAATGAACTTCGATGCATGTAACATGAAGTTGCATGCTGCTACTGCCTCTCCCACTGTGAGATAGATCCATTCTTGACCAACTGTATCAATAAACTTGGATTTGTACAGTTTCTTGATCACCTCACTTTTTGGGTTTGCCAGTACTAGCTGTGGAGGTAGAAGCATCGGTGAAAACTCGGTGTCAGCATCCATATGCTCCAAGTACGTTGCAAAGGTAAGAAAGTTGAGAGGTAGCTCTTACTTTGAGATTTTTCCTGTTAGTGTTCTTCTTAATCTCATCAAGCATGCTGATCCCACTAGTGTCTATGCTTCCAACAGCTGCAAGTCAAATGGGATTGAAGCGTTGTGGAACAATATAATTATCGTTCTTTTCTTGGCTAAAACTAATGAACTAATATTATACTAACCACTCATGTCTAGAATAATATAGTGTAAGCTGGATCCTCCAGTAGATTTTATCCTGTCTTCCTCTTCATATATCCATCTACTGATCCTGGAAAACAGAATTGACAGAGTTTTGAGGTTCGAAAAGGAATGATCAAATAATAGTGACGAGCTTCGGATCTCTAGTTAGTATTTATGTATACCTCTCCCTCAAGTAATTAGCATTGCAAAAGTAAATAGGCGCATCAATCTGAAGGATGAGAACTCCTGGGACATTGTCAACATTCGGGTACTGATCGATGCTTCTATAAATCATTGAGTTCTGGATGTTGCCTAGCACAAAAGTCCTCGGCCGTGCCACGAACAAGAGCAACCTTATCACAGAAATCGTGACCTGAAGAAAAATTGGTCACACATCAGTGTTGCCCTTAAAGCAAAAAAAATTTAATTGGCAAAGCCTATCTCTTACAGCAATGATCAACCCAATCTCGATGCTACAGAAGACAACGCCGAGGTACGAGCTTATGCAGATGAGGAAATCAAACTTGTCGACCTCCCAGAGATGAATGGCTGCCTGGTAGTCTATCAGTCCAACCATTGCACTAATGATGATGCAGGAGAGGACCACAAGAGGCGTGTAATGGAACAATGGTGTGAGGAACAACAACGTGATCATAACAGCTAACGCCATTACTATGTTTGATACCGCGCTCTTGCATCCTGCATTGAAGTTCACTGCGGTTCTCGAGAATGGCCCTGCGATATATTATAGGATCAAAGTCGCTCGTTAATTTTTTGAATCTCGGAAGAGTAAAAGCATCTACTTATAAATGATAACAAAAAAGGGTAGGATTTACCTGAGGTTAGATAACAAGAAGTCAATGAGCCAGTGATGTTCATCATCCCGAAGGCTACCATCTCCTTGTTTCCGTCAATATGATAGTTTTTGAACATGGCAAAGCTCCTTCCCACTGCTACTCCTTCCTGTGTACCACATTCAACTGTTTGAATTCATATATTTGATTATTAATTGATTATACTTTAATGCTATCCTTTAAATAGGCTCGACAATGCTCGATTGAAACTTACGGCCAGAGCTATGATGCCGGTGATGATGCCAACTTTGATAGCCACCATTAGGTGCGGAGAACCGAAAGCCAACTGTAGCGTTAGTGGGTTTAGTCCTTTCTTCAGGTGACCAATCTAAAAAATTACCATTAAGAAAACCCCACAAAATATTTAGTGGCCAGCTCAAACTCGTATTAGTATTATTATATAGACCAAGGTCCACATCAGCCTATTTGACAATCAGAATAGCCCAATTATGTAAGCGAATTATGTAAGCGTCAGGCCCATTTACTACTTAGACATATATTCAAGTATCTTATATTTTTAAAAAAATTATACTACTTGAATACCAATTAGATCGACTAATAAAAATGTGAGTCAGAATTTAAAGAAAAAATTCACATAAGTATCACGTGATTTCATGCTTTTATAACAGGGTATCTTGTAATTTCAAATTGGTAATTTGATCCTTGTGGTATGAAAAAAAAATTCTAGGTAAATTCAGGATAAGTGTGTGTCCACATGATCTTCAAATAGCCCTAGGTGACAGATACATGGATATCTAGTAAGAAAAGTTAGGGTCCATGTTATAACATGGCTAATTACATGTTTGGTCCTTGGATTATTTATATTTTTTTGAATAACCTACTATTTAAATAATTTATTCTCTCTCCTCTTCTCTCTACTCATCTGTTTTCCTACGTTCTTATTATTTGGTTCTCATCTACTCCTAGAAGTAGATGAGTGGAGTGGAGTGGAGAGGAGAGAGAATGGGTATTTAAGTAATGGGTTATTTAAAAAAATATAAATAAATTGAGGACTAAACATATAATTACCATGTTATAACGTGGACCCTAACTTATACTACTAAATATACACATATCCGTCACATAGGATCATTTGAAGGTCATGTGGACGGGTAACTATCCGAGACTTACTCGATTTTTTTTTTCAAACCATAAGGACCAAATTATCAATTTAAAATCACAAAGTATCCCGTTATAAAAGCATGACACTACAAAGTACTTACGTGAACTTTTCTCAAAAGGTGATGCGTTCTCAAAACTCCGCACGAGACATATATGTTGAAATAGTTGAGGTCTATTAGTGAAGGGGAAGCTTACCACTTGAACTCCATGTTTCTCGGCGTGAGTGAAGTAGACAAGAAGGCTTCCAAGAACAACAGAGATGAGAGGCGCCATGGCATTTATCCAGAAGAGTTGTTGCCTTTTCTTGCTCTACATATATGCACCAATCAGATCAATTAAGACATTAAAATGTATTTAGTTTAGATTAGTGACAGATGATTGAGATAGATTAAGATCAATCAAGGAGATTGCGCAGTTACCAAGTGTCTTGCGATGAGGAGAAAAAATAGGAAGCAACAACCCAACGCTCCACTTTCCCATCTCCACTGAAACAACAACCACCACCACCACCAATAATTCCATTTCAGATAAACATGTGACAATAAATTATTGTAGTGAAATAATTACGACAATTACAATTTCTTATCCATTCTATACTATCGAAAGTGGCTATACTGGTCTAGTTCAACGTCGGAATAAGGTACGAGCTATACCTTGTGTGTTTGGCTAAAAATGGACTTCATAACGGACACAACATCGGTCTTGTGTGTGAAGTGGGATATCCCGACGATTCCTTTTAGTTGTTGAAGACAAACAATTGTAGCTGCTCCTCCCATAAAACCCACTATCGTTGCATGGGACAAGAAGTCCACCATAAATCCCAGCCTGCACACAGAAATCAAAATTCGCACTTCAATGTTTCCCATTAATGGCACATAATCAAAGCGTAATATCTTGTAAATTTTCGTGATCACAGTTAAGATTACAATTGTCACAATTTACCGAACGACAATGTTTAATGAACATTGTAGACCTGTCATGTTTGAAAATTGAAGTTTATGAATTAGGGCTGACCTCAGGAAGCCAAGACCAGCTTGGAGAACCCCAGAGAAAAAGGTGGCGGTCAGAGTCAATTGGACATATTCCTTGGTGTTGTGGTAAGGGTTGACTTCCTTTCCTAACATGGAAGATATGAGCAGAGAAGCAACTGCCACTGTTCCTACTGCCACGTCTCTTGAGCTCCCCAACATCGCGTACACCAATGGCGGTACGAAACTTGAATCTACACCCATCCAAATTATTCCTCATTAGCTTCATTGTCGGACCTAATTTAGAGACGGTTTTTTAATGATCTCTTTACATTCATAATTTTTGTCAACAACAAATTTAGTCTAATGACACAAGTCATGTACAAATTTAGGAAGTTTTTTAATTCAAATCTTGTCATTTATAACGAGGGACAAAATAAAAAAAAATTGTGAGTGAGATCAATTTTTTTTTTAAGAATTAATTTTAATTTGTAAATTAATTAATTTTTTTAATATAGTCAATTTTTTTATTATAATAGAGATATATATTAAAAATATACATTATCAAACAAAAAATTAAGTAAGGCAACACTAAACGTCCCTCCGCCCCTGTGAATAATCATATTGTATAAATTTATCTTTTAAGAAAATATTTGTAACTATTCAACTCAAAAAATTTGCACCTACACCAACTCTTATTGTTTGTATTTTAGCAATTTGAACAGAGAATACAATAGAATTCGAAACAAGCCCTAAAAGAAATGAATTGACGATAACAAGTTGTTTACTTATTGTCAAACATATTTAACCTAATGATATAATATCAAATATTTAACCAAAATTTAGAGACCAAATCATGATGATGTATAATTATCAATGTAAAAATTTACGCTCAAGAAAAATACTTATTTACTAATTCAAAAAGAACCTCGTTTACTTACATAGTCCAATAATTGGGGGCAAGCTAGCCAAGTTTGCATAGCTGATCCCTTGAGGAACAGCTAGACTGGCAATAGTAATTCCTGCAATAAGGTCAGCTTTGAAGTACTCCAATGTGTATCGAGGAGCCCATTCGAGAAATGGTACAAAGTACTGCAACCCTAGAACCAGCTTCCTAGATAGAGGCTGTTTCTTGAATTGCCTAAATGGGTCATCAGGGAAGAAGGTTTCCTTCAAGGCAGACCCAAAGGAATTCAAGAATGGTTTGGCCGGAGGAATTGCTACCCTGTGTGGGCATTCGTAGTCGGTGTTGTCCATTTTATGCTAATTCGTAATCCGCTTTCGGAATTGATTAATTTAGGTTCGGAGCTTAGCTATTGCATTACAACAGAGATTTCCTTATGTCTGAGTTTAGCTCATCTCCTTGAAGTTGGCTTGGCCCAAGTGAGATATATATAGGAACGCAAAAGGCAGACCAAACGCGTCATACACGTGGCGTGTTGTCAAAACCTAAAGACACTAACTCACCTTTTGTGTTGAAAAGAGAGATCGTATCATACGCTTTGAGTCAACAGTTAGGCCGTCGACGGTGTTGTTATATTTTTTTCATGTTGGAAAAAATCTTAGACTTTATTTGGGCTTTCTTTTTCCATTAAGTGTTAATGTATGGAATTTTATCAAAACTTAAACATCAAATGTTAAAAGGCGAGAGTTATTTGAGTTGGTGATTTTTCTGAGAAGTTATCATGTATTATTTATGATTAGTTCAAACTGTAAAATATATTTTTTTAGAATATACTAAGTACAAGCTAATAAATTTTAAACTGAATTCAACAATATAACAATATTAAACTCTCTTGCACTATAGAGTAATAAGAACATATAGGCAGCTAGAAGATTCTTTTGAAAAATGCATAATTGTATCACCACTGATTAGCCGAAAGATATACAAATGTTAAATTTGAGTATGTATATTTCGGGTACAAAAGCACCTGATAGTTGCTCAATTATTCGACATAGTATTGTCAATTTTTCAATATCCTAATAAGATGTTAATTAGAGGGATTATGATGTATGCTGTCCTTTTATTTGTGAGGAATGGTAGGGCAGAGAGGTGCACAGCTAGGTTTGTATGAGTGGTGCACTTGTCCTAATTCAATTGCACATAATATATTAGTGTTCCTTAAAAAAAATCTTTACAGTTTAATAGAACTAACGTATGTTTGTTCCCACGATTTTTTTTATTCTAGTTTTGCTCTCGGAACGGACAACGGTGATCGATTATATTGTTATATATTGTCATATGAGTTTACGTTTGAATTCTAGAAATATACACTCTATACATTTAATATTTAACCTAGATTGATTAAGTGATCTAATAACTTTCAGAATATGGATTGGTCTCGAAAAGATAATTGTGTAGAAATTTCCTGTTGTTTATGGAAGACGCCGTGGGTCTAACATTGTGGAGCACTACCGATGGGGAAAAAGGAAATGAGGGAGAGACAGTGAGAGCGACTACGCACTTCCTCTCGTCGCCTGTAATCTTCTCTTCGTCATCTTCTTTATGCAAAATAATTCATCTAACCCATTATTGAACCTACCGTCCTGACCTCCCCACATAACGACGCTGTAGGAATGATTCGTAATGATTCAGATGGATTTGGTTAAATTTTATATTTTTATTGTATAGTTCTCTAGTCTTCGAATTCAACTCTTATCTCCAACCCTAAGTTGTTTGGTTGAGTACTAGCCAACTTGATTCATTAACGATCATCCAATTTAACTATACAAATATTTGTACACAATTGACTGTGTCACATGTTGAGTTCCGCAGCAAGAATAACTCTTTTATTGATTTTCAACCGTGAAATTTGGAAATCTTAGTAGACTACCGATACTAAGTTAGAAGAAGATGAGGATGATGTCAACTCACCATATCCATTTGCAAAACAATGATCGTCTCTACTTCGATAATGCGTTTGTTATAAGCGAATGTTTATATATGTCCAATAATAATTACATCATATGTGCTATAAATCACAATCTCCGATACCAAATTTTCTATAAAATACTTATCTCTTAGACAAAATGATCAAAAGATAATTATCTATCTAAGTAGCAAAAAGCAATCTAGATACGAGTTATCTTTTGACAATATGTTAAAATCTATTTACGAGTAAGTGAAATTATTTAACTTGTATAATAGGGTATATAACTGCGCTTTCGAAAAAACCTTAAATTTTTCTACTAAATATGGGTGATACTTTTACACAATAGAAAACCCTGATAGATTTAACTGTAATGTTTACCACAGGAATTCGAAATGAATGACATAAGAAATATAAAATCAGTTGACTTTTAAAAAAAAATCGGTGCATAACAACTAATAGCCAAATTGCCTATTAAAACAAAATATGGATGGTTGCAAGCCAGGGAGTCACTGGCATAAAGATTAGTGGCGATGACGAGATCTTCAGATTTGAGATTATCAGATTCGAGAACCTGAGAAATATTCAACAATTGGTGAAAATGCATATACTGTATGTCAAATAAATTTGACAAAAAATATATCTCATGATGCTGACATTGAATATGGTGTAGTTTTTACATTGTTTATTAGATATAGAAATTATAACATGATTTAAAATTATGATAATCTATTTATTATTGTCGACAAATAATCTACTGTTTCATGACAACGTGTTTTTTTATCGAGACACATGTTTCGTTCGAAACATGATGCCAGAAATTGTAAATCGCGGAAAGGAAAACGGAGCAAGAGTCATCATCTAATTCGATTAGTGGAAAATTAATTAGTGGGAAGAGTGAGAGTATATGTTCCCATAATTGAAGAAGTTGTATCTGGTGCAAAGCTTAACTTATCCACCATAATTGAAGAAGTTATATCTGGTGCAAAGCTCAACTTATCCATATCGCAACTGAAATTTCCTTTGGAACCTCTATTTTTATTTGTTTGCATCGTCTCTGTAAGTGCGAATCTTTGGTTCCAGGAAATTCCAGCGGTCCATATTGCCTGTAATCATGATTACCATGACCACTTTTTAACCCTTTTATGCCTTTTTCAATAAAATAATAACTGCCTGGATGATTATAAATAACAAAATTGTCATACATTGCCATTTGCAATATGCATTCCCCTTTTTGAGGTGCGAAGCACTATCCTTGGAAAGAATCGTCGGTCTATGACAATAATAGGTGACGAAGGACCTTCAATTTGTTGACGCAATGGAACTTTTCAATTTTCTTTTAAGGACAATGTGCCTAACTTAGAAGTATTTATTAAGCTTATATTAATAATTCTTTAGAGATGTCCTCCGAATTTTTTTTAAAATTTTCATACACCAGACTTTACAACTCGGTTCACAAAATCGTCAATTTTTTAAAATATTATTTAATATTCGAACATTAAACAACACAAATCTAAGTTCAACTTAGAAAAACTCGAAACGGTGACATATCCTTCATTAACCCTTGTTGTTAGACTATTCATAAGGAATCGTGCGACCATTTTTCAATGATGTGACAGCTTTTCATTGGCAAGGAGCTCGTTTTTCTCCTGACACGTACAACAACTTGTATATCAGAAAATTTCTACACCAATCCGTGCCACACTAGTGATTCAGCAGCATGTCTTTTTTTGCCACGCGTTTTCTTTTTTAATTTCTTTTAGGAAAAATATTTTTTTAGAAATTTTTTAAAAAATTAAAAATATATATATTATTTTGCATCATTCTGTCCAAACAAATTTTTCTATGTTTTCAATAAGTTTATAAAATTATTTATATTTAATTTTAATTTATGTGATTTATGTTAAGTCAAAATTTTATGTAATCAAAAATTATTTTAACATTCTATAAATAGAGACTATTCACATTTCATTTTGTCTCATCCATACTTACAAACTTTCTCTGATAATTTTATAATCCTCTTATATGAATCATTGTACTTTAAGTTTAAGTTTAAATGGCCGATGTGATTCTGCCAGGGGCGTAGCTAGGTGGAAAGGAATGGGGTCAATTGCCCCTACTTAAAAAAAATTTATTTAATAATTTGTTGTATTTTTAACTAAAAATTAAAAATTAAAAATTAAAAATTGATCCCACTCGTTAAAGATTGACCCCACTCGTTAAATTTTCTGGCTACGCCCTTGGATTCTGCTTCTGATTTAGAAAATATTATGCAAAATTAATTGTAACAAAATCAAGTCAATGCTGAAGCTAATTTTTTGCGTTATGTGGCCGCAAAGAAGAGAAAAAAGTAGGTAAATTGTGTTGAGTAAGACCACTCAATTTCATGTTAAAGGTGTACTATCAAAAGGGATCGGGAAGTTAGTGATGATCGCTTGGTGATGACTACTTTGTCGAGCACCCAACATATAATGATGATATATTTTGGTGTAGGTTTTGCATACAAAGACATCTATTTCTTCGCATTGTGGAGGCGATGAGTACTTCTGATTCCTACTTTCAACAAAAGAGGGATGCAGTGAGTAACTTGGGCTATCCACATTGTAGAAATGTACTATTGCAATGAGAATGTTCGCCTAGAGGACACCAACTCATTTCATGAGCTAGTACTTAAGATTGGAGAAACAACAATAAAAGAATCATTAAAGAACAATAATAAGAGAATCATTAAAGAACTTCGTAGAAAGCATCATTAGATGCTTTGGTGCAGCGTATAAGCAAAAACATATGGTCTTTGTCCAACGAGATGATTTGATTGAGCATATTTTAAAAAAAATTTAGTAGGTATAGTTAATTATATAATTTGCTATTATTTATGTATTTCTCCAATTTTGTACTTTATTATATGTAATTTGCAATTTTACATACTTGTAATTCGAATTATTTTGGTTGGTTCGGAATTAATTAAACGATTTTAAATTCGTTCAAAATCATATCCGAGTTTATACAATAACTCTATTTAAAAAAATAAAACTAACATGGAGTTAATATAAAATTAGTATAGCGAATTTTCGAATGTGAAAAAAAATTGAAACTGATGATCATGAGCTAATGTGGACGAGAGAAAAAAGCAGACACATATGTACAATGAATATGGACCTCATCATTTTGTGATTCTTTATTAATAAAGTGAACGGAAAATATACTTTTAACCTCTAGCTTGTAAAGATTTTATCTCGTTTACCTTCGACATGTGATATCCTTTTCAGTATATTCCTCAACGTCAACCTCCGGCCACAAGATCCCCCATTTTTCCCTTTCTCGATCGGAAAACGAAATGCAAAGGGCTTCAACCCCTCACATCTCTTTCATTGTTTCTCTCTTACAAGTTGCCGCTCAAAATGTAAAGAAGGGGACGTAAAGGAAATCACACTAGGAGGTCAATTACCTTCTTGAACCACAAATGCTTAACCGCTCACTCTCGGTGATTGGACTAATTGGAGATGTTTTAATTTTATCAAAATATGAGAAGTGGTGACATTGGTATAGGGATGGATCCATTTTCAAATAGACAACCTACGATAGGTCACGTCATTTATTTTTATCCTTGTAAGATGTTGCCCATAATTTGTCTCAAGATAGGGAAGCAAAGGAAACATCTGCGACCAGGGTGAAGAAAATGGGTAGGTACCATATAGTTTTGACTTTCGCAATCTAATTGCTCGCTGGAATGGTCCAATTTCCGATCTACTCAAAGCTATCAAAGTCGCGACTATTGGACTGCAATTTTATCTGGTCATTATTAAGTGACAGGGTAGTCATTAATTTCCCTATCTATGGCCTATTGAGTTCTACCCGATCAATTTGACAAGAATTTTCAGTTATTTCGTTTTAAACGTTTCTCGAATTTGTATATGTAGAGACTTGTATTTTCAGTATTCAACGTATAATTTTTTTTAGTGATGCAATGTATAGTCTTAAAAAAATATAGTTTTGACTTGTACACCAATAATTGAAGACGAAGTCGGATTTGGGAATGAGTGTGCCTCTGAATTTGGTGTCCAGTGCCTTTCTTCTTTATCACGCGATTGGTATTTTCAAAAGGATGAGAATGACAAATCGAGTTGCCGACTCCCAGATTCTAATTACGAAAGTTGCAGATGGGAGCCTCTGTATTCTAGACCCATAAATAGTGAAAGCACTAAGTGTGTACATTCATTCTATTCTTTGCTGTTTCTCATTGTTTCAAAACCAAAGTCATAAATATTTGGTTATCGAGTATAATATTCGATATTTGAGCACTCACCGGGGATTTGGAGTTTGGTGAATGTTATTGCGAAAGATGGGGATTTATAACTTTTGGACCTTGACCCTCATTTTGTCACCATAGACCCGCGGTCCAAGTCCATTCATTAGGAGAGGAAATGGACTGGCCCATTTTGAAGTTTAATCCAAGGTTTTAAAAAATACGATCCGATCGGTAGTCCGACCGGTCGGACCACATTTCAGACAAAATTCTGGCTAGTTTCTATGGTAAAAAATGGACTATGGTCCGATCGGATGATTTTCGATCGGACCAGATGTATCAGCCAAAAAATTCGGTGGAACCTGATGGTGTGACCGGAAATTTATGTATATATATTATTTTTTTTACTCCATATAACTTATTTACCTATATACTTATATATATTTCAAGAAATTATACTAAAATAAGAAGGAAAAAATGTCTGGTCGAACCAGAAATGGACTCATTTTCAGGTCGACCTCCAGGTCATTTTTCAAAACCTTGGTTTAATCGAAAGAATGACTTTTGGACTTGATATTGTTGGGTCAATCTACCATTGCCTTGACAAATAAAAATCCGGATAAAGTACATTACAATATTTTGTAATTTGTAGTTTCGGATTTTGACCCAAAAATCACTATTTTGTGATTCCAAGTTTGATGATCAGATAATAAATATCACATGTTATAGTTACTTGAAGTATTGTGTCCTGTCACACTATTGCTCCTACATGTCCAAAATAATAATAAAAAGACGAACTCTCATCAGAGAATTAAATTCACAGTTGGAATAAAAATATACATATAGATAAGTGTCCCTTAAGGAAACACTTTTTCGTCAAATCATACAAACAAAATAGATAACCAAAGCACTCAAAGAAAACCGATAACTCTACATTTCAGCAAATATGAAAAAAAATCCAAAGAAGATGCTGCATTAGGGATGCAAATTCGCCTGCCTACTTGCATTGAGAAGTTGTTGATCGAGATGATCACTTTGCATCCTTACTTAGTACCGCTCGCCGTGTACCTGAACATCCATTAAACCGCAATCGGATCAGTATTTACGATATGTAAATGACGAATATGTTCGAAATAGCTAATTAGGACTACTTACATCAAAGCCGACAAGGGACCGGCAGTAGTTGGCGTTGGTGAGCACTGTACTGGTAGAGCCACACTCGCTGTCCTTGAGCGATACCGCTGACCTGTCGAGCTTGATTGACCAAGGATACTGATAATTCTGAGCAACGGAGCCAGCTTGGGAGGACGACCTCTGCATCCTGACAGCCCTTGGCACGTTCCTGCCTTCCAGCGAAATCCTCCTCCTGCTCAGCTGCCTCTCGAGGGAGTCGGGTGGCCTCTGCTTAGGCGCGCTCTGTGACCGGGCCTTGGCCCTGGAGGACTGCGTGTTTGCCATGTAATTCGGGAAAAGTGGGTAGTCATAAGACAAGGGCTCGGAATAGTCAGGTTTGGACATTGCAGAGTAGCATTGAGGGCTGCTCTGTGCGGTCCCGAAAGAGAAGTCCTCAAAGTGGCTGCTGCAAGCACGAGGGCTGAAGTCTGTTACAGCTGATGGAGCTGGCGAGACCTGGAGGTAGTTAGTGTCTTGCTTAGAGTACGAACGGTTGGATGGAGGGTAGTGCGCGGAGAGCCTCGGCTCTATCAATCTCTCCGGTTGTGGATGGTGGGAGTAGCTGTTCCTCCCTTTTATGGCAGCTCCCCTGGATGGATCCCCTTGATCCATCTCCACAATCTTTATGTTCTCTTCCGTTCCCTTGTCAATCTCCTGCATTGTAATATGGTTAGATCACAGAATTTGGTTCCCTGTGAACGGATTTTCCTTAGTAATTGGATGATACTCACGTAATTCGAGTGCCTGTATCTGTTCTCTTGATGAGCAGACTTCCTGTGGGGGGACGGTGGCCTCGAGCTGACCGGATTTCCATCTTCGGACATCCGAATCCGTTGAGCCCGAGCTCGGGCCTGCACTGTCACC
The DNA here is from genome assembly GCA_012979155.1 of Hypericum perforatum. Classification (NCBI taxonomy): domain Eukaryota; kingdom Viridiplantae; phylum Streptophyta; class Magnoliopsida; order Malpighiales; family Hypericaceae; genus Hypericum; species Hypericum perforatum. The sequence goes on along the minus strand of SOPF01023919.1, from coordinate 2,134 downwards.
AATGCCTGCATACACCTGAGAGTGGCTGTGGCCTGTTTCCTGACAAGATGACCCCTCACAAGTGCCTGAAGCTTCACTAGTCCTCTCAGAGCACACAAAGCTTTTCTTGCCTGTTTGCATCAATCCATTCACAATTTACAATCTCAAACTTCCAACCCAACAAAATAAAGACAGAATATGATACTACATTAGAACTTCATTTCGGGTAGGTTAATTTTTCACGCTTATAAATAGAGTCGTGAGATATACAAATAATGTCTTCTATATAACATGTCTATATGGAACCTAAAACTTTAAAACGGTATATTGATGTATTTGCATACCAGATAAGACCTGAAGACAGATTGGATTTTGGTGGCGGCAGCTTCCTCGATGGAGGCGGCTCGGCCGTTGTTAGTGGCAGCAGAAGCAGAAGTCAGACGGATCACAGCGGCAGCAGCCTGTGCAGCAGCAACGGCAGCATCAGCGGCCGCCGCAGTGGCAGCTGCCATTGCCATGTCGTGCTTCTTCTGCTCATCTTCACAGTCCAATGAAGCCAGCGACGACGCCGAGACTTGGTTAATCGAAATCGAATTTGGCTCTGCAGAGTTCGAGTTCGAGTTCGAGTCCTTGGGAGTAGCAGACGACCTGCGGAAACTCCATCTCCTCTTCTCTTTTGGGGTGGTTGGTCTAATGGCAATTGGGGTCGCTGGATTAATCTCCAATACAACAGGAACCGAATTCTGATGGCCATTGTTGCATTTTTCTTTGTGGTTGTCTTTTTTCCCTGTCAAGAAGTTCCTGAGCCACTTCCCAGGCTTTTTCCCCATTTCTTTCTCTGTCAAATCTCTTGGGAATGGTTTTTTTTTTTATGTATCGGTAAGAGCATGTAAGTTGGGGAGGAATTAAATGGGAGCTTGGGATCTCCAACAGATTTTATTTTTTTTTCCTGTGCAACGTACCTATCTACCATTGGTACAGTGGTAATCTTGCCTCATTAAAAAAAGCGAGGGAATTTATCTCTTCCTTTTCTTACAGCTCACTGTCTTGTGTCCTACATGTCCATTATTCCTTCCTTCCCATGGTTGTACTGTAATATTGTTACGTTTTTAATATTTGAATTCAAAAAAATTTAGTTAATATAGAGTAATTTTGCAATTTTAACTTACTCTGATAAGTTTATTAATCATAATTTTTATAACCAACAAATTTTATCTTAAAAAATTACGATTGTTGATCTCTTGAAAAATCCACCTTCTATCTTTCTGGTTTAACTACCCGTGTCATTGGTTAATCCGGAGTGGGAAGGCTCAGAAGCCATGTGGAAATGAGTCAAAAGAACATGCAGGACCCTTGTAAAATACTCCTATTTTCAGGATGGGGTGGACAGTGGACTTGTCCACTTGGACAAGTTTAGTATAATATTACCTCAGCTTCAAGGGTTTGTGGGGTCCAACATCTTGGATTATGCACGTGCTTATCATACCCTGTCTAATTCGGGGGCAAATTGTCTTTAATTCATCTCCTTGATCCAGTCATTTATGAGTAAATATTTGAATATTGGATGATATTTCGGAAAAAATAACTTGTCCTAGCAAATGTTATGAAATGGGTTGATGATATGGAGTTGGGAGAGGAGCAGTTGTTTGGGGTCACGGGAAAATTCATGTGTTGATAATTACTAACCGGCCTTTTCTCTTTGATTTTGCCATCTATTTTTTAGGACCACAGGCGGTGCAGTGCAGATGTTTACTGAGATTTGTCTCATAAAGAAGGTCCCAAGAACTTTAAAGAAATCTGGCGTCCGTTTGAAATTCCGACGACTCTGATGTGCATTAATATTTTGCAAAATTATATTTCAGTACATTACACTTTCGCTCGTTTTAACTATAGTTCAAAATTAGTTGACAACCGATAAAAATTATATCTACTTGCATTTTCCTTTAGTTCAGTAATATTAGTCACTTGTTGTCGGTCAATATAAAATATGTCAACTGTCAAATTATTTTGAAAGACAAAATAGCAGTGTGTTAAATACAAAACTTCAAAGTATTGAATTATTATTAACCTCAATATTATTGAGCTGCATCTAGCATACTCGCTACAGACAGCTGTCATCTAGGAAAAACTGTTATTAAGTTGCTGTAATTATTGC
>SOPF01023912.1:0-22965 GCA_012979155.1 Hypericum perforatum | reverse complement strand
ATAGCAATGTCTTCCATTCTCCGCTCTAGTCGACTGGCCATGGCTTCTAACACCTTCTGCAATGTGTGCTCTTGAGTGACCGGCTCTCTTGCAAAAGTCGTGTTGTCATTCCTACGGAGAGGGGTCGGCCTCCTTTCGGTAGCCGTGTCTTCATTCCTCCTGGGAGGAGTCGGTCTCCTTGCGGGAGCCGTTTCATCGGCGGATGTCCTTCCGGTACTAGGTAGGGTATTCGAAAGGTTCGGCTCTCTGATAGAGAGAGCCGGATTAGTCGTATTCTTCTCAACTAGGGATTGAGAAGAGGGTGATGAAGTCTCCTTGTTGTTCTTGCCCATCTTGATTGGATCGAGTTAAACCGCCTTCTCTAGACGTCCTCCTAGTGACGGCTCTAGAGGCTCGCCCCAAGGTCGGCTTAACTATGCGTAACTACGTGTGGCCGGAGCCGGACTACTTCTACCTAAACTACGCCTAGACTACGATAAAAGCCGGAGCTTGAGTTGATTTGTGTTTGGTGATTGATTAATAGATAGCTCCTTCCTTCCTCGTCCGTCCTTTATATAGGCGTAGAACTCCGTCTTCTACTTGCACTCGGACTCCATCTTCTATTCGCACTCGGACTCTCCTAATGCTTATCACCAGGGACGCTTATCCTTGTCATCAGTCGAAACACTTATCCTAAGTTCGCTCAGATTTATCATCTCCGGTAATTTTGGAATCCAAGTCGATCGCCTCTATCGGGAGACCAACCACATACGGTCTCTTGACACGGCTCCTCAAGCGAATGTGATTATCCGAAAATAACCTTCCAAAGTTTCTGGGTGTCATTAGGCAAAGGTCGAAATTCCCTTTGCTTTCCGGGACTTCCAAGTGTCATTAGGCAAAGCCATGACACCCTCCGTATTTCGGAAGTTATAGGTGTCATCAGGTAAAGGCTATAACACCCTTTGCATTTTGAAGCCTCGAGGTGACGCTAGGTAAGGTGTTAACACCCTTCGCCTATCGGAGCCTCTAGGTGACGCTAGGCGAAGTGTTAACACCCTTCGCTTTTTGGAAGCTCTAAGTGTCACCAGGCGCGGGCTATGACACCTTTTACGTTCCCGAGCCTTAAAGTATCGCTAAGCAAGGTGGTGTTACTTTTCGCCTTTCGGAAGTCTTAAGTGTCTCTAGGCGAGGCCATAACACCTTCCGTATTTCGGAAGCTTTAGGCGTCATGAGGCAAAGGCTAAGGCTATGACACTTTGCGTTTCAGAAGCTTTAAGTGTCACTAGGCAAAGGCGATGACACTTTCTACTTTTCGGAAACTTTAGGTGTCACTAGGCGAAGGCTAGAACACTTTGCGTTTCGGAAGCTTTAGGTGTCTCTAGGCGAAGGCCACGACACCTTTCGCTTTTCGGAAGCTCTGGGTGTCCCTAGGCGGAGGCCATAACACCTTTTGCTTTTTGGAAGCTCTAGGTGTCTCTAGGCAGAGGTAATGACACCTTTCGCTTTTCGGAAGCTCTAGGTGTCTCTAGGCGGAGGCCATAACACCTTTCGCATTTCGGAAGCTCTAGGTGTCTCTAGGCAAAGGCAATGACACCTTCCGCATTTCGGAAGCTCTAGGTGTCCCTAGGCAAAGGCAATGACACCTTTCGCTTTTCGGAAGCTCTAGGTGTCTCTAGGCAAAGGCAATGACACCTTTCGCTTTTCGGAAGCTCTAGGTGTCCCTAGGCGGAGATCATAACACCTTGCCTTGTGATCGGCCGAAAACTCCTTGATCGGTCCTAATACCTTGTCTTCCGAAAGCTCGTAATCGACCGAAAACCCTTACGCTTGCCAACGGTCACTCGACCGAAGCGTCTAGGTCCGTCGATGGTCCGAAATCCCTCTTGAGAGGAAAAAGTGTTGATTTAGTCACTCTTGACAAGGTAAATATTTGCGAGGGTCACTCCAAGGAGGGTAAACTTTATCGGACAAGTCACTCTCAACAGGGCAAATATTTGCGAGGGTCACTCCAATGAGGGTAAACTTTATCGGACAAGTCACTCTCAATAGGGCAAATATTTGCGAGGGTCACTCCAATGAGGGTAAACTTTATCGGACAAGTCACTCTCAACAGGGCAAATATTTGCGGGGGTCACTCTAAAGAAGGCAAATATCATTTTTAACCCTAAAAAGGGTATTTTTATTTTGACTCCAACAGTAGACAAAAAATTTAAAAGTAGGAGATTAACCACGAGACCATCTATACATAAATTTTTTATCCATATATTTATTTATACACCGGATAAAAAAATCCGTGTATTGATCATTCGTATTTTGGATACACTGAAATTTGGAATTAACCGTCAGAACTACTTGCGGCCACTAACATTTTGAAATTTGGTTGTACCTACAAGTCTACAACTATTTTGGACCTGGCAGTATAAAGAAAATTTCAAATAAAGAAAATAATAGTAATGAAGTGATAATAAATTATCGGGTCCCGCGAAGTAAAAAAAAGAGTTGGTATTAGTTACATTTCCGGGTGCTGTGCTGTATTCGAAACAAAGTATTATAGCAAGATTGACAATGATGATCATAATAATAAGGGCAAAGTATATTGTATTCCTAGGTCCATAGTAAAATTTCTTTTAAAACTTTCGTTATCCAAAAAATTATTTATTTATGTTTTTTCTTTAAATTAATATTAGTATCAAATCTTTAACCAATGTTATTTGCATAGTTTTCAAAACTAAATCGGAGATTGAACTTCTTTTTTGGACGATCACCGAGTCGACCAATCCAACCGGTCAGAACGGCAGTCAAACTAGACTCCAAAATTGAAAAAAATTTAAAAATTCCAGGTTTATATTCCCCCAGCCCTCCTCCTTCTTCCCCCTCCTCTGCCTCCTCTCTCTCCCCCTCCCTCTCCTCCTTCTCCCTATCTCTACCCCTCCTCCTCCCCTCCGTAACCTCTACTCTTCCGTTTCCTCCTCATCCTCCTCTTCTCCCCCTTCTCCTCCTCCTCATTCTCCCCCCCTCCTCCTCCTCGTTCTCCCCCCTCCTCCGCCTCCTTCCCCTCCTTCTCCTCTACCTCCTCCTCCCCTCCCATCCTCTGCCTCATCCTCCTCCTCTTCCCCCCCTCCTTCTTCTTCTTTTCTAATTTTTTTTTATCTAACAAACTAAATTTTTCTGGTACACCTTTTAACTCGACCGAATGATTGAACCAAAAAAATTTTGGTTTGTTAAGTAGCTAGGCTTACCTTTGTTTTTGGCTCAATCTTGGGTCTGTTTTATGGTCTGATTAGTCGGATAGCCAGTCGAACCACATCTTTGAAAATAGTGGTTATTTGTCATTTTTTCATTTTTCAACAAAGAAATGATAGATATCCTCCTAAAATAAAAAATAAAAAACATATTTTCTTTAACTTCTTCAACACAAAACTCAAATTTACGTTATTGTTTATTGACTTTGATTTTCTCCAACCCTAATTATTTATAATTATTCCAGACCCAAACACATTACTTTCCTATCTCCTCATTCTCAATCTCGCTTCTCCTTCAACTTGCAAGCTGAATGAGCTCCACTTTCTTGTCCTTCACTAAGAGAGTTTGAGAAGGGAGTCAGAGGACGAAAGGGCAATGATCCAAGGAAGAAGGTTGTGACTCAATCATCTAAGGTAGGGCTCTAATTACTCGTGGGTTAGATTGGGAGGTTTCTCAATAAAGGTGCGTCGCCCCCACCTACATCATCGTTAACTTGGAATAAAGAGAGATGAGACTGGTTGGACCAGAGCTTGTCAAGAAAGGGATCGATATAGGAGCAAGCTAGGTTAGTGATAATAGCAGAGAGGACAAACCGGTCAAGATGGGTCTTCGGCATGAGGATGGCGACACGAAAAATCTTGATGACCTTCTTTAGGATGGTCTTTAACTTAAGGAGAGAGAACATGGTCTTGATCTTGGCTAAGGCCTGGGTGTTGGACTAAGGAATCATGGTATTCTTGGTCGGATACTTCTAATTTTATATTTTTATTTTGAATTTAGAAGTTCTTGGCCACAATATTCTAATTTGATTTCTTGGCCATAGGATGTTCTAAGTTTTGCTTTGTACTTTGGTTTTAATCATACACATCTTGTCTTGCATTCAGTATTTTCATGTGTGAAGATTTTTCTATACAATTAAAATATGATCATGTATTAAACCTTGTATAATTAGTGAATAAATTCATTAATAAATAACAAGTCTTACTCATTGTATTGTGCTTCCACAAGACCGTTGTAACGAGATTTTGTCACTGATTGATTCACGTCTCACAATTGCAAACTTACCAGATATATGAACGACTTCCACGAATGGTCTTGCTTTGCAAAATCTGAGATCTTTTGGGACTAATACAAAATTCGTCCATTTTGACTTTGGATCAGGGTGAAAATAATTAAATTTTAGTTCAGCCAAATTTTCCTTTTTATAGAAAAATATGGCCTACTAACTCTGTGTCACGTGGTATGCCATGCATATGCCACGTGGTAGAGCTTCACCATGTGGTGTAATAGGCCCTAGGTACAATATCTCTCACTCACATATTATTGATCATAATCAACATTGTCTAAGATTATACTTAGCAAAGATTTTGCGCGATCAATATACATCTAGCATAAATAGCTAAATTTAAGAGCACCAACAACGACACATGAATGATATCATCTCAATTTTCTTACTACATAAAGTATGTCTTATCCTAACTTTCATCTCATATTCTATTGTTTTCACATATGATTTCAAATAATTTATTCATATTCACTATTATATTATTCATAACATAATAGGTACACCACAAAAACAAAGCTCAGTACTGTGATCATGAAGAACCTTCTCTTTTATAAGTATTTCTTCCATCATGATAATACATTCTTTTCTAATTAGCCTTGCCATGTCGAATCATTAATCATAACCTTTTATAGACTTTACAAGCTAGTAGCACAACATCAAACTTTCAAATATATTAAGGATTATAAGAATAGTATATCAACAATCATAGTTTCGAAATTAGTCTTACATTAGTGAAATAGAAATAACTCTATAATTTTCTATCCATTAGTTGGCAAAGCAAACATGGTACTATCCATATTTTATGAAGACCATTCTTTCAAAAAGGAGTGTATGTGATATATAAATTAACATCATACTAGACATCAACCTAAACAACAACTTTAGTTGATATGAAATTGCTCCAGGCTATCAAGATAGATTAATGATAAGTTCTACTTATTTTTTTATCACTAAAAGTCACAGAAAATCCTATGTAGTAATAGATGCTTACATCATCACAAATTTCACACTTTAACAAGAACTTTTCTTGTAGTTAAGCAAGACAACATCAACATTTTAGAACGAATACTCAATGTAATGATGTTCTTAAAACTGTCTCATCTCAACAAAGAATCAACTTATTTACTCCACTAAGATAAATACTCGTATGAGTGAGTTACTTTTCTGTCTTACATGCAATACTAAATATTTCTCAAGATAACATTTATACTTGTATTGTAGATATAGTATCAAGTTCTAATGAATAACAAATTAAATAGATACTACTCAAGCAAAAAATAACTCATTCACATATCTTAGGACCTATCCTATTTCTCAAACATCATTAGGTATGACCTTAGATCTACTATCATATCTCATATAGATATGCGTTTTATACTTGCTTCTTTATATATAACAACTAAACATAATTTATGTTTATTGATTTATCTAGGTAGCTATGGATAAATAGTTCAAGACTCTCTTTAACTAGTTTATTAATTGTACAGTATTTACAAAAACCATATTCTCAGCTCTTATAGCTGATAAGAAGATAAACACAAGTCTATTTATAGCTACTCTATGACCAAATGAAAAATAAATATATCCAAATATGAATACTCATATAATCACATCTCAGGCCCAATTGGCATTAGCATAACTCTTGATGTCAGGTCTTAACCTAAATAATTATACATCAATTATTTTTAAGTACTTTATAATTTTTTTGACCATAATTCAATGTACTATATTTGGATCACGATAATCCAAAACATTCACTAAAAGGACATCAGGCATATCTTTTAGCTTTTAAAGAATATCTTGATACAAGTCTTCATTTTAGAATAATAACCTTTTGACTACTAGCCCTAGGGCACATAGGACTATTATTACATTCAAACTGTTAAACTCAAATAATTTCTCAAAATCTAAACTTTGAGTAGTAATGAGCTTCTTTAATATCTTTAATTTCAAAATTTGATCATAAACCATAATTTAATGTTATAAATATTTCTACTTGATTTTGACTACACAGATGTCATCTATATATGATGACAAATCTTTTCAGAGCATGTAATGTTGTTATCATAGTACTCAGTAATCAATTCAAAAAATATATGATATATTTGTCTTATGATTGAATCATGAATGATGAGTTTAACACTAACTTGCAATTAGATTGAGGCTATTTTAAAAACTATTTGTTTATTGTCTCAATCTATGGACATAATCCTCTGGTCAAACCATATAGGTTTCTCCATCCAATTCTCCATTTAGAAATGCTCTCATTACATCTATTTGATATAGCTCTAAAGCAAGTAAGTTATTATAGTCAAAATCAACTCAATAATGAGGAATCTTATAATAATAAAGAATGACTCCTCATAGCCAACTCTTTCATGTTTTATGATACCACTAAAAGTTAATCGAGACTCTTTATACTTAATCTTGAGAATCCACCGATTCTCAAATTGTTCCCATTAGGTAGGTCAACATCTAGTTAGTTCTTAAACATAATTTAGTCTTATCTATTCATCTATTACATTAGCTAATTCGTTCTAACTAATAACTAACAGAGTATCCAAAATTATCTTATGTTTATTCTCATCTTATTGAATTTGCTAAAAGAAGTATCACTTGTATCTTTATATAATATAATATTTCTTAGGCCTACAACCTTTAGTCGCTAGCATGAAAAAACTTATTCTTTTAGTTCTACGAATTTTTAGTTTTGATAAATATTTTACATATCCATTGTAACCATAAATTATATCCTACAGAAGTTATATTCTAAATTTTCACTGAATTTTAGAATTCTATTTTTACTAAACCATATACCTCTCATACTCCTCATGAGATAAAGATTATTAGGATCATGAACTTTTGAGTTAGTTAGAGGTGATAAATTATTATTTTTCTCTTCATAAAATCCTTCCATTCAAAATGAGTGATTTAAATAATTTTAGCTTATTAGTTTCATACAAGATGAGTTAGAACTCATCTCTCTTAATTTTGAAAAAATCATTTAAAAAAAATATTACGTGGTACAAATGATATCACTTTTTCATTTGATTGCTTGCTTTCAAATATGTATCAACTTATTTGATAATTATAAGTATTTGACAAAGATATTCTTTGTAAAATGCTCATACAAATAGATGCAAGATGATCTACTCTCACTGTCTTAAGTAGCTTATATTGTGCTATCGACATTTTTACAATTAATAAATAGTAAGAGAAACTAACATGGAAGGTACACATATTAGAACATATATTACAACGTGGAGTCCATTTCCATCACAAGGATATAACTACCTTACTTCCACTATCACACATTTAATAATATCACAAAGAATCCATTATCTTCTTTTTGTTATCTCACTCTTGAGATATGCAAGAAATGAATAATACATGTTCAATTTGTGTTTTGTTGCACAAAGAGTGAATAAAAAAGGCTTACTCATTCGTTATGACTAATTTGTAAGATAATCTAATGATCTACTTGATTCTCAACACGATTAACAAATATCGTAAATTTATGGGTAAATTACCTTCACATCCGTGACTTATGTCCATTTTTGAGGTAAGGTCCCTCGCTTATCAGAATGTAATTTAAAATCCTTACTTTTTAAATTAAAATAGGTCTTGGGTCCTCGGCTGATGTCAACAATTTTTTTATCACTAAAATGACTGAAATATCCTTACATAAAAAAAGCCTTCTTCAACCTTTAGAAACCCCTCTTATGAACCTTCTTCCCAATTTTTCCAATCATTGGATTACCCAGCCCAAGCTTGGTGCCACTGGACTCAAGCCCCGACAATAGACCTATGCTAGAGAAACACCATGAACACTACGGCCTCCCCTTCCTCACTACCCTGCTCACCCTCGTGATGTAAAACCATACTCTAACTTCTCATCATCTAAAAAAAACCAACCATACTTTAGCATTCATATCTAAGAACCCTAAAACCCAATGGTCAAAATCCTAATCACAATTCTTACTCCCATCCAAAGATCTGAACAATAGGTCAATAAAATAGCAAGGGCAATGAGTTTGAAGGTGATCTAGTGCAAGAAGACGTCATCTTGGGCAAAGAAGAGAATGCCCAAACGATAGAGACGAGGAGGAGAGAGAAAGGAAAATGGCCATGGAAGGAGGTTGAGGGAGATTGGTACTGCGATAAAGATAGCAAGGTTGAGGGAGATTGCCACTACGATAAGGAGGGAGAGTAGCCACGGGAGGAGGATAGCGAGGTTGAGGGAGAGGAGGAGCAAGGTTGAGGCTGGGTGGTTGAATGGTTGTTGGATTTGGGAGTGGAAGAGGAGGCAAAGGTGGAGGACTGAGACAATGGGATGTTAGTGCAATCAGAGAGTGGGTCCCTGTCCCTCTTCTTTGGTGGAATTGGAATTGATTTTCTCTTCTTCTTCTTTGTTATCGTCGATCTGCTTCCTCTAATAATTACTTCTTTCATGGAAGCTCACCGAGGAACAAGCGAAGGACTTCATCAATGTTCTTCAGAAGGAGGAAGGACTTCATCATCTTCCTCATAAATGGAGAGATTGGCTCCGGTGCCGAAATGGAAGATTTTTTTTATTTAAAAAAATTAGGGATAGTTTAGTCATTTTAGTGATAAAAAAGTTGTTGACATTATCCTCAGTCATTTCAGGGACCCAAGACTAATATTAATTCAAAAAATAAGGACATTATATCTAATTCATATTATCTAGGGACCCTACTATAAAAACACTATAAGTCAGGGACCTGGAGGTAATTTACCCTAAATTTACACAAAACTTCATACATGTGAAAAATAAATAGATTTGACCATACCTAATGCAGTCATCTATTGTATGTAATGAAAAAGATTATAGGACATATGCCTTGTCCTCACATGTACTCGATTACATACATTATAATGAATTTAATGCAACGAATGAACTAATCTAGTTATTCTCTAAATAGATCTCATAAATATTTTTTTTTCTTTCTAGAAGTGTTCATATGTAGATAAATTTGGTTTTTACTAAATTACTTTTTGGTTCTACCTTAGTTGGATAATTCATGTGTTCTTGACAAATATAACCCAATCTAAAATAACATAACATGACATCATCTTCAGATATTAAGTTATAATTGCAAAAAAAATAATTACTATATAAATCTCATAGATTAATATTAAATATGAGAATTAATTTACTAATAACTATAATGAATAAAGACTTCACCAAAATTTAATTTACTGTTTAAACTAGAAGGAACATGAAATTCTTTGAATTTCTTGGAGTATATAATGCGTCATGTCAAAAGCAGAATATACAAAAACAATCTATTTGCATTTAGTTTTATCAAATTCTAATTGTGTGTATTTAATCAATATTGATGGAGTTTACTATAATCACTACATATTAGAATTCAACAAAGATTTCACACATTTTTATCATATAGTTTGTCACAATTAAATCGATCACTTAATTGACTTCCAGTTAGAAAAAATAGATCTAGATAAATTTAATCTACTCATAGGTGAGCTATTAGATATTTTAATCTTCTAATAGTTAAAATATTTCATCTCAGAAATATTAGACCTTTTACTCCTCCTACCCTTATAACTCTTCTTTTGGGTTAATTTATTTAGTTCTTACTCGTCTGTTTCTTAACTATTCTGTTTGTCTTTAACAATTTTGGTCAACCTTGTTCTGGAAATACTCTAATTATTTCTAAGTTCTTTGATAACAAATACAAGTAAATATTTCTCATGGTAATAATTATGTTCTTAAATAAATATTTTATTTAACCAAGATAATATATATGTCTGCATGATAAATAATCATGAAAAATACTTAAAGATGTTTAAGAACTTTTCAACAAGACTTACAAGAGTTTAAATGATTCATGCAAAATTAGGAGGTTCTAAAGATTACATGATACAGATTGGCTCGGATCTTATGATCCAAAGATATGAGGATATGAAAATTTACAATCATATTTCCAAACTGAAAAACTGACATACATGTCATAAACTTCATTTATGCAATGAACGAAATTTTTATTACAATTCTCTTTCTGCTCAAATATATAATCATACACTACAAAAATGTCTTTAGACGTGCCATTTTCAAGGGAAAGAACAATTTTCTATATTTTTCTCATCTTCGTTAACACTAGAAGATGCTTGAATATTTTGCGCCAATACTTTTCAATGGCCCATTACCTCCAGCTCAGACATACTTTTGCAAACATAAGTTAAGTTTACTTTCATTAACTTATTGTGATTCTTGTATTCTCACAAGCAGATATGACACATTAATATCTTGACACTTGTGTTGTGTCTGGTTACAACACGTGTTTTTTATAAAATACTTGGGAATTTATTTAAAAAACGTCATCATAAACTTGTAACACAATGCAAAAGACTTAGGATAAATACTCATATTTTTTTAAAATAGAAAAATTATTTTTGATCAAAACGATGATGCATGCCACGAGTTGCATCACAAGGCTTGCCATGTGTCGGTCCAAAAAATTATTGTATTTTTGGTTTTAATGGACTCGTGCCCATTTTTGCTTAATAATGGATGCAATGGGCCCTAGGTCCAACTAGATGTTTACGTGGTTTAATCTTGTTGGAATGTTAAATGTTGAAGATATGTGTTTGAAAGTTAGTATGATGATTTTTTGTTTTTTTTTTTTGTCTTAGGGTGTATTTGAAGAAAAATAATTGCTAACATCGGTTAAAAATTCAAGACTAACATTTTTTTCAAAAAGTGGAGACGACTTAATAATTTTTTAAATAGAAAAAATCTTAGAGATAATTTTATTATAGACTTGCGACGACAAAGTAATTTGCCATAATAATAAATAGGGTAACCAAACGTTCAAAGCTCCATCGCTTGATCCACAATCTCACCATTTTCCCGTCCCTCCAACTTGCATAACGCTATAACCAATGAGCACTAAAGTCGGAGTGTCGTAATAACTCGCAGATGTCAATTCGAATTTGGTCTGGTTACAATTCCAAAATCTTCGATCAAAATTTTCTATTAGGTTCCGGGAATGTACACAATGCTGTCAATTGTGGTTGAATGGACAATTTAATTTTTTTGAAAAAAATAAAAGAATTTATCGATTAATTTTAAAGAATCAAAATATGAGCGGATTCCACGATTTTAGAACCTCCAATTCCATAAAACCATGATTAAGACAAATCGAACACTTGAGTTAGTTCAAAGAACATTTGCCACGGTTTTAGTTATTCCAGAACCACCGGTTGAACGGTTCTATACGAATCGTAGCCAGATCTAGTTCGAAATTCTCACTCACCTGTATTAGTCCCTAGGGTATGGCTTTATCGACGGTTTAGTCCCTTGATTATCAAGTTGCATTATAGAGTTCTCGCATTATGACAATTATTTATTTATTTTCTATCTCTTACCACGTCACATATCTAAGGTCACTTCGCATATCCACATATAACATAAGCTCAAATTTATCCTAAAAAGAAGGATCGTTGTCTAACTCGTAGTAATCGTAATGACCAATGTCCTCTCGCCTAATTTAGAATCATTGTCTCTACTTTTGATCGTCTAGTTGTACCATATCAATATCATAATATTAGTGTCATCCACTCCTTCGATTTCCCCCCTGTGATGAACCCCTTCTTAAATTAGGCGAGAAGACCGTTCACGGTTCGTTTCTCTTCCGTTGATTTTCCTATGCGAGAAAATCCTGCTCATGGCAAGCTCGACCCATTCCTAGCAGTGGACTATAAAAGAAAGACGACCGTCGCTGCGTTCCATGATGAGCTCCTCCCATTCGTTCATGCGATAAATCTCATCTATTTATAGATGTTTGGTAGATAGGATGACACATAATCCTACTTCATTTTCAAGTGGACGGAAGTTCAAATCCTCGTTTGCGAATAGAGAAAAATCTTGCTTGAGAGAAAAACAAAATCCAAATCTGTCTAAAGTTCTAAAAATTTGACTAAATTTAAAAATTTACCAAAAAAATATCTCATTTTTTATTTTATATTAACTTTTTTGTAATGGTACAAAAATAATTTCCATTAGTATCAACCAATGAATGATCCAATAGTATGATAAAATCAAATACCAAAAACTTTTGTAATGCATTTCGATGACTCAGACCCAAAGAGACATATCCTAAGTACTTCACTGTAATTTACACACATAAAGACCAATTCGTCCTATTTTTTCTTTTGATAATTTTCCCCTTATAATAATTTTATTACAAAACAGGAAAGACCAATTCCTTTCCTCGCATCGCACCTTCCTTGGTTCCTGCAAAAATAGCAAAAGAAACTATAACAACCAACCACCAACTAACTTACTACACCGTCTAAAAGGAGGAAAAAAAAGAAGAGGAAAAGTCAACCGCGGAGGAGGAGAAGATGTGGAGGTGGATGCACTATAGTGGGGCCCTCAGGACCGCGTGGGCCAGGCCGGTGGGCCCCGCGCGGTGGATGTGCGCCGGGGCGGTGAACGGTGGCGGTGGCGGCGGAAAGGAGGAGGAGATAACGTGCAAGGAGGCGAAGAGGCTGATGAGGCTGGTGAACGTGGAGGGGTTGAAGGAGAAGCTGGGGATGGATGGGAAGGAGGCCATCCCTTACTCCGACCTTCTCCACGCCTGCCGCTCCGCCGGCGTCGCCCGCTCCCACGACGAGGCCGTTGCCTTCTCCCGCGTCCTCGACGACGCCGGCGTCGTCCTCCTTTTCCGTGATAAGGTCTACCTCCATCCCGATAAGGTACCCGCCTATTCGTTCAGAATCTCCATGTAGTGTGTTTATTGTCAGATTTTAATTTAGGCGAGTTGAAATAAATTTCTGAGATTTAGATAACATTGAACATTGTTCATGCCCATAGATGGGAGTTGACCCGCCGATTCCGAGAAACAAGTAGGAGTTGTTGTCATCTCATCCACAAAGTTTTTTTTATTTGGTATAGTGCATGTTTTGTCAAATTTTAATTTAGTTAGATTGACATAAATTTTGGAGTTTGCAGACTAGGTAGAATCCGTTGTCATTATACCCAGAAAACTTTGGTAGTGAGAAAATGTTGCGGAGGAGAAGAGTAACAGCCAAAGCACAATCTTAGTAGTAGAATGTTCTCAGTTTTTGTCCATTGATTTTGATAGTGTATTTTCTTATCTCATTTCTTGCTAACAAGGCTTAATTGTTTTTGTAGTTGGTGCCATTACATATGGTTGCAACTGCCATATCGAATTTTCCCTTTTTCTCTTTATTAAAAGAATGGTTAATGATGGCATCACGAGCACGTGCAGCTCGAATCTTGATATGTATTCCTATGATGCCTAATGTGGATTTTTATTCGTATTATAAGGTAGTGGATTTGGTACGGAAAGCAGTACCTCTTGCGTTGATGCCCGAAGATGATCCCGTAAGGGACGAATTAAGGAAGCTGCTGGAGAAGAAAGATGAGATCGATAGCCTCGCTCACAAGCAGGTTCGCAGCATCCTCTGGCTTGGGTTGGGGTTATCGGTGATGCAGGTCGGCCTATTCTTCCGGCTAACATTCTGGGAATTCTCTTGGGATGTTATGGAACCCATCACTTTTTTCGTAACAGCAAGTGGTATAGTCGTTGGATATGCTTACTTCCTGATTACTGCAAGGGATCCAACTTACCAAGACTTCATGAAGAGGCTGTTCCTCTCCAGGCAGAGGAAATTGTTCAAGAAGCTGAATTTCGATGTTGAAAGGTTCAAGGAGCTGCAGAGCAAATGCAAAGCTCCTCTGGATGTTAACTCCCTGACAAGAAACCGCTTTAGGATGGAGATGGAATTGCACAAGAACTAAATAAGCATAGTCCCCTCTCTCTTTTTCCACTGATCGGGCGAAGTTTTTATGTTCAATGGCTTGCAGGATCTAACTTCGGGACCTTTTACAACTCCCATCTTCCCATTTTAGATGGAATCGGAGAGAATGATATGATCGCTGTATACGGGGTTCCCTGATTTCGGCCTTCTCTAATAGAATGGTCATTGATGACCACTATAGTTTCTGCAGATTCTGATAAAAATAAGTGTCTGCAGATTCTGAGAAACTAGTTTTGACAATTTGGATCTTAACTCGGGTCTTTTCTTACTGAAGTTTTTTTTAATACACACTACAGAGTCTAGTCCACCATTTAACAACTTTCATAAGTTTATTTTTTCACTATATAGATCAGTTCATCTATAAATATTTATATGCCAGTGTCCAAATCAATCAGGCATTACTCGCATAACACATGATCATGAGACATCGATAACAAACTGGAAACAGAGCAAGCATCCTACAATCTGGCAGACGTGAACACCACATGATCCAAGTACATGTCGCATAAAGGAAGACATAAGGTTGTTGAGCCGAAAAGACCGGTGTTTCTTCGAGCAAGTAAAGGGTCAAGCTCCCTTCAACTTGCCTTGGTAAGTGCAGCCGTCAACAGAGGCGTTGACAAATGGACGGAACCCATGGAAAAGGCTCGATTCCCAGACCTTCTGGACATCGAACATGGTGTGTCCTACCTCGTGCTCGTCCCAACCCTCCAATGCGTGTAATATCCCAGCTATACGCCATACACTCATCACGTTCCTTGGCAGCCAATTCTGTATGTTCATCAACACAACACAAGGGCAAACTAACGTCTACTATGGGAAAAACACCAAGGGCAAATCGCAAACTAACGTTTACTATGTGAGCCAAACAGATCATAAGTTTACCTTCCAAAGGAAATAGATTAAATGGAAATGTATATGGTTTATTAAAAACTATTCCTTATACAAGAACTGACCTCGCAAGTGTTCAAGTTGACAAAAGCTCTGGGAATGGCCATAGCTGGAGTCGTGTAATAGAAGCAATCCCGACGCAAATTTTGTGGAGGGAAATGTGTAAACGGAATAAAGGATGTCCCCTTTGGTGCCCTCGTTTGTTCTTCAACGGTCAATCCATCTCCCACTAACCATACCTGCACACAAGTATCATATTAGAGTCGAGTATTATCACGTCTGGATAGTATAGAGAAATTAGTTCAACATTTTTCTTTTGGAGGTAAAACAGAAATAAATGACGAATTAAGACATTGGTTCCAATTAACTTGACCTTGAGCTCGATGTTTCTTAGATTGATGTCGCCGTCATCCGAGGAAGTTGTGAGCCCCAGCTTTTTCTTCTCATGCTCATATAATGTTGCTACCTAGATCAGACATGTACATGTAAAGTTCATCACGCAATTTCCTCAGCGTGCCGTAGTATGGATGGTCGTGTTAACGCATGTCTGAATCTCGATATCTAACTAAATTCCGACTTAACTCACCCGGACGCCCCTTCGAAGGAGAGATGATGCAACAGCACGGGCAACCTTAGTGATGTTGCCTCTAAAGAGAACCTCCGTTGTACCCTCCGGAATATTGTTCAACACTACCGCCACCGCTAGGCTACTCCCATCAACCAATTTTGTTCTCAGGTTCGGGTATTTTTGCACAAATATTTCTCCATTTAAGTTGAGCTCTTCACCCTGTTTGATCAATCAAAGTTTTACAATTTTAATGAAGTCGTCGTAACGAGATCAATTCGTAGTAACACAATGTTCATATCTAACTAAAACATTTAAACGTATGGCTAACAATATGTTTGTATATAATCAAAATATTTATATTAAGTCGGTTGATTTTAAACATTTATAAAACGAAAGAACACTTGCCTGATTTAAAAGTCCAAGGGTCAACACCTTAACACCTTTGGCGTCTGCTTCTACTACGGATTGCTTGATCATCCCGTTAATGGCCTCCCTTTGCCAATGTGAGGAATACTAACTCCGCACAAAATCAACCGAAAATATCAATATTCCAAATATTGAATGTAGCTATATATTAATAATAATAAATAAATTTCCCGGTCAAGATAAATCTATACAATGCATACTAATCTCTCAGATAAAATGACTATGGTGGAGATGTATTGAGAACTTCTTTCATGGAGGATAGGTTATCATTTAATGATCTGATTGCTTTCTTGGAAAGAAAATTGCCGGACCTCCTAAATGCTAGTAAGGATGGGGCTATTAGGTTGTGATTTTATTTAGTAATAATGGATTGATAGGGTGGTAGTATATTCATCCAATCTGTGGTGCATTGGGTACTATGGGATTGATTTTAAACGTTTAATTATATGCATTTAATTCTAGGTGAATCTATTAAAATATTGTTATATGTACAAGTGAAAAATGTACTTTGCTACTCATGGTATAATTTTCTTTTCGACTAACACAATTTTTTACCTTCTAAAAAAATAATGAAAAATATATTTATTACCTGGATTTTGTACTTGGGTATCACCCAGGACTGGAACTTGAGGGACTTGAAGCTGAACCTCTCCGAAACGAACGACTGGCCGTACGCCCAAGTCAAGATGGATGACCAAACTGTGATGGGCCACATGGCCCAAATATACCACCTGGACGAGAAGGGCTTGGAGGCGAACGAAGCGAGCCCAACTTGCAAGTGGTAGATCGACTCTGGCGTCGTTAGGTGGACAAGGTCTACGACGTCCGGCGACTCCGCCGGACGTTTTAGGGAGTCCTCGTACAACGTATCTGACGACTTGTCCACCGTACCGTAGATATAGTCGTAGATAGGCATGAACAACGAGTAGTTTGCCCGGAATTGGGTGTGATGCAACGAGTGAAACCTGCAACACAAGATATGTTTCATGTTGTGTTAATACATTTCTGATCAGTCAAATGCGTTAAGTGATCCGAATCGGGTTGATTTCGTGCATGGATATAGATTTGGATAAGAGAAAATAAGTTATAAGTCATTAAGTAACATGCGTTGAATATTTCGAATTGGGTTAATTTCTAATCAGTCAATCATTGTGTTATTATGTTCTGGATCAGTCGACTATGTTGGCTGATCCAGTTCTGGCGAATTTCACACATGGATATAGTTCCAGATACGGGAACAATGAGCTATTAACCAAAATAAAAATACTCCGCGGTAAGTAAACCATTCTCACCCACTAACTATTTAACCCACCACATTAGAAATACTTGTACTAATTAATCTCTTTATCGAAGGCCAACTAACATAATTTTGAATAAAATTTATTTTTAGTAAGGTAAATCCAAATTATTCTGCCTCCGAGATACCAAAAAGGAAGTTTGAAACAAACATAAAAAAATAATTCTGCCTAGTTGGTAATCTACCCACAGCCACAAACTCACAACTTGTCAAAGCACCATATACAACGGAGTAGAGCAATACACCCAAGAAAAGAAATATTTAAGTGTTCGCGTGCAACCAACAATTTAACACTAACTCGACAATATTCGATTTTGAGCCATAATCTAATAATCACCATCAATTAAAAATTGAGAAGGGTAGAGGATCTTACGAGGGAGTGTAGATGAGATATTTGAGGAATGGAAAGACGGTGAAGAGCCATTTGGGAACGTGCTCGAAGTTGCAATGGCCCATATTGTTCATGAAATCGATGTAAGTGAGGTACCCGAATACTGACACTAATGATGCGGTATCGGTCACCAGCGTAATCCCCATTGGGATGTAGAAAAGCACGAAGTACGACAATATTTCCGCGAATGGGTGTATCACCGCTGCATGCATGTTAAAATAATAACACATTAAATGTCATAAATAAAGTATATATATAATGTGTAACACAGTTGTGGTGTGAGTTTGCGAGGTCAGAGTTCACAATTGTAGTGAGTTTGCAAGGTCAGAGTTCATAGTTGTGGAGATAGATTAATCTCTTTGGTTGTCTGTTTAGATTTTTTATTAGATTTTTTGATTTATTTTCTTGGCTTATTTTCTATGTTTCTTATCACTTTATGTAGATTTTCTTTTATTATTTTAATAAAGTATTGTAATTAATTTTTTTAATCATACTAAGATCGTCAAAATCCTACATATTGCACGTTATATATGCATTTTAAATAATTGTAGATTTCCTTTTGTAGCATATTATCACTAAAATCACCCCAAGGTTTTTTCTTTACAAAATGCGCATTTTTGGAAAGATGGTCCCCAATTCCCCCACGCAGATTTTTTTGGGTATATATTAGTTATTCAGACTCATTGTTGATATGTACTAAGTTTTCGAAGTCGAACATATTCATGGAAATAATTTCTACCTGGGAACTCATATTCCTATTGGTCCCCGGATGCAGAATCTAGCCATGGGTTGGTAATTTTGGACTTTGGAGTACCAACCATATAAAGGCTTCGGAACAACCTTGCCCTACTACATATTTGTCATATACTTGCTGCTTGGCCTAAATATTGTAACTCAGCTAACTCTGGAGGTATCCCAAAATGCATTAACTCTTGAGGTACCAACCATATAATAAGAATGATATATACCGGGCTCGGAACAATCTTGCCCTACTACATATTTGTCATATACTTGCTGCTTGGCCTAAATATTGTAGCTCAGCTAACTCTGGAGGTATCCCAAAATGCATTAACTCCTCCGACAGAAAAAGCCTAGCATTATTCTGCCGTATGAGCTCACGAGATAAACAGTTGGAGCTATCTTGTGGGGTGAAGAGAGAAGTTGGGAATATTTAAACAGGTTACCCCATGGGCAAATTAAAGTTCCCTATTTTTATTCGCACTTTGAAAACAACGTTTACTAAAAAAAATTAATAGAGATCACGGGTCCTGTTGTTGGACCAATCCTATTAATTATGGCATAAAAGATTTTACATGGTTCGATAATAAAAGTTTTTATATAGTTTGATAAATTATCTGAATATATTCTTCGACGTTCTATAAAGTCGGCTAAAATATGAAGCATATTCATTCTCCAACAATTTTTAATATCGTGCGGTGTGATCATTTGACACTTGAGGTTTAAACTTCATCAGAACGTTGTCGTTTCAACAATGAAATGCCAAGTGTTCTACTTGTAAATAAGAGGTGAAAAAGATAACGTACATGAGATAGGCTCGGTGACGACGGAGGAATGGTGGTGAGAATGGTAACGATTGTAGAGATAGTGGTGATGAAGCGCTCTGTGGAACCAATAGTAGACGAACTCCACCGGACCGGCGTGAAGCAGTACGGTCAGGATCAGTCCGCTGGTTCTCCATAAGGGTAGGTGGCAGGCATGCGGGTAAAACATGTAATAACCCAGGTACATTATAAGCCCACTCAACAATATCTGGTCGTCCCTGTCCAATTTCAGACCAAACACATGTCCATATCTCATCAAATATTATGAAACTTAGAGAGCTGTCTTCATGGTTAAACAAAATGTAATATATATTTTTATTTACATCCAGGTTTGAAAAAATCAATAAAAAATTCAAGATCGACTAATCATGATTACAGTTTGGTATAAAATGGTAAAATAGCTCTTTCAAAAAATATTTCTTATTAGTACATTATAATACATTTAATAATTCAAACTCGAAATATCATAAAGAAAATAATGAGTGTAAACCTCTTATCCTATTCCAATACTCACGTCTGGCTAATATAGCCTTAGGGCTACAAAGTTTTTTGTCAAATTAAAACGATGAATTTGTAAGATGTTCTAACTGCTTGTTTGTTGGTGTTAATGATTATAAGTTTAGCAGTATCTTAAGTACATTCTTAGCGTTATTTGTAATTTCTACAAACATTCCAAATTGCACACAAAATTTTGCTAATTGAACAAAAAATAACTGTCAACTTTATTTTTTTTCCAAACAATATACTTTCAACCACCTTAAAAATTCAAAAACCAATTAGAAAAAACTGCAAAATCCTAAAAGTCAATGATTAGAATAGGTGAAGCAATGATATAGGATTATTATACCAGTTGCTCTCCCGGTCGACTTGGTCAAAGTCAACGCCCTTGTCAAGGATTCTGTTGGTGCCTTTGGCGGTTCGGTGGCGGGAAAGAGAGATCCAGAGCTGGTCGTGGATGGCCCGAGAGATCATAATCAAGGGGATGAGGAAGTAGGTCAAGTCCCTCGCGTCTTTCTCCGTTGACAAGTAGCTGTAGGTGCTATGGATCACCCCCGGAACCACAACCAAGTACTGCCACCCAATAGAGAAAATAAAATTGGTTAGGGTTTCCACTGACTCCAAATCATCGATTTAGGTCAATCAGCTCAGTAATATGAATATTTTATAGGGGAAAACTTACATGCCATCAATAAAATAGATGGAATTACGGAAAGAGAGAGTTTCAGAACAAAAGTTTATATTTGACTCACTCGACATCTCTTAAACTGATGATTATGGTCAAATAAACAACTGAATGACATAAAGCAGATCATTTAGATTTGTATATTCAATTCATGGTTTTAATATCTAAAAATTCAAAAAAGTAGGGTTAAAAAAATTCATAATGTATTTTTGAACAACGATCATTAAATTAAAATTTACATTATATTGTGAGATAAAGCGAATATCTTGCAACAATATTAAATGACGAGATCAGTCATCTCCCCTACATTGTCAAATTGGCTTGGATTTCCATAAGAATGAGTCTGATTCACCACTACTATTCATGCATATAGCCCAAATATCAACTAAGTTAAAAATCATAATTAATTGATGACAGCCTTTACCGGGTCAGCATTGCCCCAAACACGCGGCGCATGTAATTTCAATTTTTTTTAGCGGTGCAAGGGTTGTCTCGACATTTTTTTATCGTCTGATTTAAATTCAAATCCAATATACATTTGTATACGTTACAAATCTATTGTAACAAGTATTTAATACTAATATAATATTTTAAATTAAATATTTTAATTAAATTAGAGTGGTTTTTTTTATTACTTCATCTAAGTAGTTATAAATAACAATAATTGGCGAATGGAGAAAAATACTCTATCAGCCCAAATTCGGATGCAAGGTAATAAGAAGTTGGTACAAAGGGACAATAAACTTTATTTCCATTACAAAATGTCAAAAACATTATTGGAGGAGTAATCAGCAACTACATATACCAAGTTAGAAAAATATTTATGACAGTAAATGCAGGTCATTAAATTTGACTGGGCTGGCCGACAGTGAAAGTGCATGTGATGTCGCTATGTATGGTTAACGTCTCCATCGTCCCTTTATATTTGTCATTTAGCCTGTTGTCCGTAATTCAGCCACTTTTTTGGAGGAAAAAAAGGACATCGCCCCTTTACAAATTGAAATATTTTCCAGAAAATATATGCAACATATTTTTACCGTTTTGTCTTCGGTATCCATAACCATATTAATAATTATTAATCTTAAAAATGAGCAATATTTTATTTTATTTTAAGGGTTAGTCTTCAAGAATTGAATTCACAATTTTAATTAAGAAAATCTAGATTTTTATCTCTACAAAGCTCACCCCTACATGTTTAGGACAATAACACATTGTTGACAGACATACCTATGTATAAATATTTATCTTTACAAAAACAAAAGACGAACAATAACTCATTGCTGATTATCTTTACATATGTTTGGGAATCAGCACATGCTTCTATTATCCTACTATATTTTAGAATAGTAAAATTTTACATTACTCTAATATAGTAATTACATTAAAGAGTACTTTTTAGCACAATTTCCTACAGTAAGTAACATGATAAGACGTATGTACACCCGCCTCTATGCTCCTACTACTCAGCTAATTGGGTTCTCTGTTATTTTGATAATGACTATTATTATCCGGTGATCTAACTTAGTCGGAAGTTATGTAATCAGATTATAATGTTGCCTAACTCACGCAAACTTGTAATCCTCAGTACTCTCCATGAGAGTTTTTATGCAACGGATAAGTACTAACCCAAGAATTATGTATTTATTGGTAATATTCAACATTGTACCTACCTTTTAAAAACAAATAACATTTTATATCTACCCACTTTAAGCTCAGTAAATGAAGTGAAGAGAGGATCTCCAAAAAGAGAAGTAAATGAAGTGAAGGGATCCATACCTTGAAATTCCCAAATGGCTTCCAAGGCCACTCTGTAAGGATTCCTGGAGTAGTAGCCATTCTTATACTCTTCTTCGCTTATTAACACACAAATATATATTACCTCTCTTTAATATTATATATTAATTTAATTACTCCCTCTCCGCTTGAAATATTGTAATGCTAGCTTGTTGTGTATGTGAATGTTTAGATATATTCCAAATGGGAGCTTTATATAGAACAAAGTCTCTCTGTTGCTGGATCCAACAGGTCCATTAATGCCTGTAACTTCGGCGAGGGTGGTCCACGGTGAACAGTGTTATAGAAAAAAGAACTAGTATTTTTCTCGAGAGGGATTTAATTTTTTTTCTGACAATAACCAGAAAAAAGTTCTTAGTAAAGATTTATATATTTGTGGTTAGTAAGAAAATGTACAAAAATAAGCATTATCAATTTTTATAATCTTCAATCTTATACAACTAACACGCTTATAAACTCATGTTTTTATAAGAAAATGCATGAAATGGTATTTTTTTTTTCGAAACGCATATTTTTAGCATTGTTTTCTAAGAATTGACAAATGCTTGGCTATTATGCATTTTGTTGCAAACTCCAAACATAATTTTTTTTATTGAGAAACCCCTTCTTGTTATTATCATAGGATTAAACCCTCTCAAGAAAAAAATCAACAAGAACACTAGATTGAAATATTTCTGTTTTTCTTTATCATCATTACTACACGTCCCTCGGGAAGAAATAATTTATCTGTC
>SOPF01023903.1:0-33252 GCA_012979155.1 Hypericum perforatum | reverse complement strand
GGAGGAAGAAGCGGGAGGCCGAGGAGAAGGAGCGGGAGAGCAGGAGAGCTAAGGAGGAAGGGAAGAAGAAGACGGTTGCTGCGTCTCCGCCTCCGGCCGCTGTGCCGAAGGATAAGAAGGAGGAGAAGGTGGATGCTGGGGCTGGGAGCGAGAAGGAGAAGGTGGATGCTGAGGATGGGAAGGAGAAGAAAAAAGGTAATTGCTTTGTGAAGGCTTTGATTTTATTGTCAGTGTTGTTTCTGTTCGGGTTGTGCGAAATTTTGGAGATTGGATTTCTAAAATATGCTTACTGGACTTGTCTAGTTTCTTAACTTGGCGTTGAAGGACTGTTCTGTGAGACTGCTTGAGCAATCTTATGATGTTTGATGCTGGGAATTCGTGTTATAAATTCATGAACTTGCAGCGATATTGTGATGATGTTTGAAGATGCTGCAGTCCGTTATTCGTGTTCATAGCTCCCATGCCAGAGATTTAGATGCTGTATTGTGTTTGTCTTGTCTTGTCTTGTGTTTAAAGTGAACAGAGCTACTAATTTGTCTGTTTTATTTGTCTGGGGCTTAAATTATTGAATGTGATGTTGACAGTTCCGAACGCGGGCAATGGTCTTGATCTGGAGAATTATTCTTGGACACAATCTCTTCCGGAGGTTAACGTGCAGGTTCCAGTTCCTTCTGGAACAAAGTCAAGATCTATTGTTTGCAATATCAAGAAAAACCATTTGACTGTTGGTCTCAAGGGTCAACCTCCAATTATTGATGTAAGTTTGTCATTTTAGCTCTCAACTTTGATATGGCAGATAAACATGTGCCCTGGGTGATTCGATTCATAAGTATTGGGTTTTTATTTGTGTGCAGGGAGACCTTCACAAGTCAGTCAAAGTTGATGATTGCTACTGGAGCCTAGGTTGGTTGAAAATGGTTTATATTGATTTTTTTTTGCCTTGGTCATACCAAAAGAAAATATATAGTAATTGAGATGTATTTCTCACCCTTATATGACTGTTTATGGTTTCTTTTATGTTCAGAGGACCAAAAAACCATATCTATACTCTTGACCAAGCATGACCAGGTGAGTTGGTGGAAATGTGTGGTGAACGGAGAGCCTGAGATTGACACTCAGAAGGTTGAACCTGAAAACAGCAAACTTTCAGACCTGGATCCTGAAACACGCTCGACAGTTGAGAAAATGATGGTAAATTTTACATTGTCACTTTTATGTTTGGTTGTCCATCCTGTGCGAACTCAAGGAAACTTATGCTGATGACAATGCTTGATCATCTTTAACAACATGTTCTGTAGTTTTCTGCTGGTTACGTTTTTAATGTTCAAACTGCTGTATTTGTATTATTGCAGTTTGATCAGAGACAGAAGGCCATGGGTCTGCCTACCAGTGAAGAATCGCAAAAGCAGGAAATACTGAAGAAGTTCATGTCTCAGGTAAAAACATGCCAACATTTCCTTCAGTCGCTCTTAAATATGGCAGATCATTGTAAAGATTCCCGTACTGGCTTGCTTTACTCATCCTTTGCTATTGCTTGTCTTTGTTTGGCAGCATCCCGAGATGGACTTTTCGAAAACCAAACTGATTTAAGCGGATAGTCTACCGGCCGGATATCAAAGAGTTGTTATTAGGGAGTGTCTCCTCTCATGGGCGCACCTTTTTCACCCTTGTGTGGGTGCGTAACGAAACTTTTGTTGATAGTTCGGAAGTGACTCGAACTGAACCGTTTGGTGGAGATGCCTACTATGATATATTTTCTTCGTCAAATCGATTTGGAAAAGCTCCTCTCTTGCACTTCTATCTGACCTAGAATCTGGCTTAACATAGTGTGCCTAGATGAGTTTTGGTCTATATATTGGTTTGGCTATTTACGTGGCAATTACACTGATCTGGTGGTAATTCCACCCAGCTCATTCAATATATTTTGTGTTTGTCGAAATTAAACAAATCAGGACAAACAATTGTGTTATCGAATCTTAACACGGCTCTATTTCAAATGAATCAAGTATTTTTAAGTTAAAGTAATATGTCAGTAATTGGTTTACTTGATGTTGATTACTTTTTATTATCTGTACGAATTGAATATTTGATTTATTACAAGGAATATATATACTGAAAAAATGTGATAAGTTAATATGAATTCATAAGAGTAAGCTAATTGAATTCAGAAAATCATCTCTAAAACATTTGACAATTTTATTATAAATGTACCCTGCAAAAAGATTTGGGGTTCCTTCAACACACACACTAAAATGAATTTTTTTACACGGGCTAATATTAAATAGATAAAAATAATGTTATTGTAAAAATACAAAAAATAAAAAATATATATGTCGAAATTTTTTACAAAAATCTAAAAAAATAAAAACAAAATAAAAAAATTCACATATTACATAAAAAATATCAATATTGTAAAAATACAAAAAATAAAATATACATGTTGATATTATCTTAAGAAAATACATTTTTTTTAGTGGAAATTATAATTTTTATTGATTAAACATCAGCAATTATATCTTGTGATAAGGCATCAACTAGCATGCTAGGAGGGGTCACAAAAAAGTGGGTTAGCTCGGTGAAAGGGCCTTGCAGCTTCGCCAGGAGATGTACAGGTGTGTTGTTCGTCCTTCTAACGAAATTGAAGCATAGATCATCAAATTCTTTAGACTCATCCAGACAATCCTCCACTAGAGTGGAAAGATCACTGTTGTTCCTTTCTCCGGTTTGTAGGGCAAGCACCAAAGGCTGGCAATCCAACTCTATTATCGCGTGAGATCCGTGTAATTCCTTGGCTAACTCGATACCGAGAAGTACTTCACAGGCCTCTAGTAGTGTCGGGTGTTGGACTGCTGGTATTACCTTAACTGCCACTTGAATGAAATGTCCTTGCTCGTCTCTGGCAATAGCGCCCACCTGACCACCGTTGTTACCCATCGTTTCGGCATCTGTGTTAACTTTGATGAAGCCCGGAGGAGGAGGTGACCATTTGGAAGTGCGCGAAGTACCCTGTATTGCCTCCCTCTCATGTGTTGCGATATAATCTTTGTTGAACTGGATGGCCTTTGACATGACTCGGGGATATTCAGCTTCAGTGGGGTTTTCGAAGACATGTAAATTTCGAACTTTCCAAACTCCCCAGAGCGCTGCAAGCAGTTTCCTACATTCTTCTTTGCTGCTTTGCTGCATTAAGACTCTCCACGCTTGGATGAAGGAGGGGCTATCCTGGAGAGCTTGGTCGAAACCCACCTGAAGGAGAAGGCCTTTGGAGACCAAGCAGCTTATAAAGAGGTGTTCAGTAGATTTCGGAGCGGTATTACATAGCGGGCATGTGGAGTCTACCTCTATTCCTTGTCTTCTCATGTTGACTCATACTGGGATGTTGTTGTCGAGGATCCTTCAAAGGAAAGTGAGTAGACGTGGGGGACCTTCCAATCGCCAAATTGAACTTCAAACTTCTCGATCGTTGTTATTGGATTCCCTCTGTTCCCCCGAATTCCACCACAAAGAGAAGTCATAATGGTAACTTGATCGGACGGAGTAACTACCTATGGTTGTGTACTTTCAGCGAATTGTGTCGCGTGGTTGGCGAGGACTCAATCTAATGGCCTTTATTCGCCCGATGTCATCTTCATTGAAAAGTTGGTGTAAGGTTTCGTCATTCCATGCTAGTACTTCACAGTCCCATAGCTCTGACACTGCTTGGTATCGGTCTAAGCCGGGGAAGAGATACCTCGGATGACCTAGGGGTGAATCTGGCAACCACGAGTCTTCCCAAATTCTGACGTCCGCACCAGTTCTTATTCGCCATTCCAACCCCTTCTTTAGTAAGGATAAACCTGTGATAATGCTCCGCCACGTATGACTGGGGTTATGCCCAACTTCCGCCTCTAGGAGGCCATTCCGTTGGTAGTATTTTGCTTGAAGAATCCGGGCAGTAAGAGATATCGGGTCATTCAATAATCTCCATGCCTGTTTTGCGAGCATAGCATTATTGAATCTTTTTAGTTTTCTGAAACCCAAACCTCCCTCCTTCTTTGATTTACACAATCGTGCCCAGCTTCTCCAATGTAATTTCCTCTCCCTCTCATTGTTTCCCCAATACACGTCACAGAGCTTTTTTTCGATCCTTTCGCACATTTCCACAGGAATCATGAAACAACTCAAAATATATGTCGGTTTTGCCTGAAGCACCGACTTGATAAAAACTTCCCTTCCCGACTTCGACAGGAACCGCATTTTCCAGTTCACTACCTTGGCTTGGATCTTTTCCTCTAAGGAGGTGAAGACTTCCTTCTTAGACCTTCCTACTATCGTTGGAAGTCCCAGGTATCGCTCCTCGTCTCCTGCAACCCGCATTCCCAAGGAGGCACACACGGTCATGTTTTTGCTAAATTTCAAGGAACACTTCTGGATGTTAATTTTTTGTCCCGAGGCTCCTTCATATAGCACTAAGAGTTCCATTACCTTCCTTAATTCTGGTTTCGTTACCTGCACAAAGAGGAGAGCATCATCGGCGAACAATAAGTGGGTTATTGATGGCGCATTCCTTGCTATCCTCAAACTGTGGACAACCCCTTAGTTCTCTGCCTCTCATATGATAGCTACCAGTTCTTCCACACACAAGAGGAAAAGATAAGGGGAAATTGGATCACCCTGTTGAAGGCCCTTATTGGGGGTAAAAAACTCTCTTGTGGTCCCGTTAATCTGGATCGCATATCTAAGCGTCTTCATACATCGCATGACAAGCTTGACAAACGGTGGTGGGAAACTTAGTGCAACCATCATAGTTTCCAAGAAAGGCCACTCCACTCTATCGTAGGCCTTCATCATGTCTGGTTTCAGGGCACAGTAACCTCTCCAGCCACTTTTCCTCTTCTTCAAGTAGTGATAGGCCTCAAAAGCAATAAGAGAGTTATTTGATATTAACCTTCCTGGGACAAAAGCTCCCTGATTTTCATGTATTACCTCAAGCATACAGATTTTCATCCTATTGGCAATGATGGTCTTAGTAACAACTTTCATTATGACATTGCACAAGCTTATCAGTCGATATTCTGAACATGAGGATGGAAACTTCACCTTTGGGATTAGGACAATAGTCATATTGTTTAGGGAGCTTGGGTCGGCCTCTTTGTTAAGTACTGCGAGAGTTGTCTTGGTTACCTCGTCACCAATGATGTCCCAATAATGCTGAAAGAAGATAGGTGATAGTCCGTCTGATTCGGGGGCCTTTGATGGGTGCATTTGCTTTAGAGCTTGGAGAACTTCCTCCTTAGTATATAAGGCGGATAATGCTATTTGTCTCTCTGAGGTAAGCTTTGGGGATACTTTACTGGTAATTGCCTCCATTCGTACACAACCTATAGAAGAAAACAAAGAAGCGTAAAAATCTCTAAAGACCTCCTGAATCCCTATCTCCTCCTTCACTATGACTCCCTCATTATTTTTAATACCCTCTATCCTATTCCATCTTTGTCTATGAGTTGCATTGAAATGGAAAACTTTTATGTTCTTGTCTCCGTCCCTCAACCATGATATCTTTGACCTTTGGAACCACATTGCCTCCTCTCTAGCTCTCATCTCCTCTCTATTCCTGAGGAGCTCATCAATCACGTGCTTCATTTCTACCGTCCGAGGTTTAGCATGCTCATCCGTGATCTGCTGCTCTAACTCCTTCAATTGTCTTCAGACACAGCCAAAAGTATTGGATTCCCATTCCTGTAAAGTATTAGCACAGCAACGACTTCTTTCTGCGAAACTCGTGCCACTCGGGCAAGATTTCCATCCCTTCTAGATTTGATTTGGAAGACTCTTATGCCGCATCCACATTTATTCGAAGCAGAATCTTCTACTCCTTCTCTTTGTAATCGGCTTCTTTAGGACTCGACATCTAATAGGGTAGTAGTCAGATTCAATCCGTGGAAGAGCCTCCGAATAGGACGCTGGGAAGGTATCCCACCAATCCTTGTTAGCCATATAATGATCTAACTTGCATTCAATATGGTCCCTAATATGCCATTTGACCACATAAAAGTGAGACCGGTTTGAGGCACTTCCCTTAATTTACAATAACATTCAGCCTCCCAGAATGCCTCCATTCGGCTGTGATGGACCATCTGTCCCCCTCTCTTTTCGTTATTGCTTTTTATTTCATTTATGTCTCCACCACATAACTAGGATAATTGTGACTTATCCCTTAAGGCTTTTAGGAGGTTCCATGTATGTTCTCTTTCTTCCGTTCTTGGCCAACCGTATAGTCCCGTGAACCTCCAATTCACCGACTCCCTTATTTCCACATCTATATGGTGGAGCGAGTAGGACAGTAACGATACTTGTATTTGTCTCTTCCATAGTAGAGCCACTCCCCCACTTCTAGTTCTCCCTTGGCCTTCACAATCAACAAACACGCCACTTTCGTATCCAAGTCTCCACTTCAGGGCTTCCATTTCTCTGCCTTTTAACTTTGTCTCTAAAAGAAACATTATTTGGGGATTGCAGGACTTTGCTAACATACTAAGCTGACGAACTGCCTCGGAACTCCCCAGTCTGCGACAGTTCCAACATAGGGTATTCATTGGAGCTGGTGGTATTGCTCCGCAACCACCGCCTTTTGAGAGGGAACTCCATTAGTTTCTAAAGCAATAATGAGCTTTTTGCTAACAAGAACACCTTCGGTATCTTCCCTTATTTTCCTTTTACCATCCTCCATAACATCTATGGCCATATCTTCATATTGTCCCTAGGACTCCCCCACCCTACTGATTCTTTTCCAATGCATTCTCTGCCGGTTCCCCACCTCTCCCTTAGGAATAACATCAGTGTTTATATCCCCCACCATCTGCTCCAGATTCGGCTTCATAGATCGGAGGATAGGTGGGCTTGGGTCCTGTGTATCGTTCAGGTTGGATAGCGGTTTAGGGAGGTTTTTGGTGGTGTATGTATCAGGGAGGACATTGGCTTTGTGGAGTTTGGACGTAGGATCAATGTGGTTGGTTTGGGTGTGCTCAGGGGTGTACTGGTGGTGGGAGTGACGTAGATGGGGTGGGATATAATTTTTTGGGTTTGTGGTGGGTGCTTAATGTGCAGGTCCAGTTGTGGTTGATTTCTGGGTGGTATTTGGGTTTGTTCAGTGCGAGGCTCGGCTATAGAGAGTGATGTTGAAGGTGAGTTTAGGTGTTGTTCAGGTGGGGTTGGTATGATGATAGGATCTACTGGTATTTCATGTGGGTTGGCTACGGTGTGTGTATGGTAGTTATCTGGGGTAGGGTGAGCCCACCTTTCCTCTCGATGCTTCTCCGGTCCTTCTGCCCGATTGATTGTATCGGTAGTATAAAGCTACCTTCTTGCAAACCTACTACGACTGGATGACCAACCTTCCTCAACGACTTGCCTTGGTTTAAAAGGTAAAGCACGCAACCATGATCCATACTTCTTCTAGGGATCCGGTGGTATGTCCTCGTCTACCTCCACTTCACAGTCTCTTTTGATATGTCCCATGCATCTGCAGACGTAGCAAAACGATTGGAGTCTTTCAACTTTAAAGTAGATTGACGCCACCGTACCCTCCTTGAATCAAAGACGTTTACGTGTTGGAAGTGCCTCACGTACATCAAGCCCCACCCTTATTCTCATGTAACGACCCAATGCTAATTCTTTATCATCCAATGCTAAGTAAGTACCCAACAAAGCTCAAATTGCTCGTGCAGTGTCCTCATTGTAAGCTCCCAGTGGGAGGTCATAGGTTCTGATCCAGAATGGTACCGTAAAAAGATCTAGGCTGGATGGCTGAACGTCTTCCTTGATTTCTTCTAGAACAACCACCTGCCTATCAAAGTGCCATGGCTGATCCGATAGCACTCTAGCCATATCTTTTATGTTCTTGAAACGGAACAGAAAATGGTTTGGACCTATCTCCGTAGCTTCGAGGCCGTGTTTCGGCTTCTATGCATTCATCATCACGGCCTTGGAATTAAAAGACTTTTCTGTCCACACTGATCCAACGAGACTAGCTGTGATCTCCGTCGTTTCAGGAATTGTTAGATCACAAAAGAGGTCTATTATGTCATCTTCTTCCTGTGCCGTCTTCCGCGAAGACTCCCCGTCCTCAAACTGCTCCTTCGCCTTCCCTTTCCCTTTCCCCGTCCCCTCTCTCCCGCCATCTCCCTCCTCCATCTCTCACCCAACGAAACCTAAGGACAGACTCTATCCCTCGCTCGACTTTTCTCTCTCTCACCAAAACCCGTACCCGACCTAGACTCTCAGGAGGCCTCTAGTTATTTGTTCGCTTCCGTGCGTTCTACCGAGATCGTGACTCGTGGAAACTATATGTGTAAGGATTAAGGAATAGTGTTTATGGATTGGTTTAGGGTGTACGATGTATGGGAAAACCTAGAATTCTAGGGGGAAACTCGCAGAGAGCGAGGATGGAGCCCTAACCCTAGGGGACGTATCTTAAGAAAATACATTATTGCGTGAAAAAAATGCAGATATCATATTTAAATAAAAAAACCATTTTGCTAAATTCTGTATTGTACAAAATTAATTCTTAA
This sequence comes from Hypericum perforatum, assembly GCA_012979155.1. Taxonomy (NCBI): domain Eukaryota; kingdom Viridiplantae; phylum Streptophyta; class Magnoliopsida; order Malpighiales; family Hypericaceae; genus Hypericum; species Hypericum perforatum. The sequence continues at coordinate 24,703 of SOPF01023903.1, read as the reverse complement.
CTTTGAACCTAATTCAAATTCGTAAAAACATTTGGTCCTTCCAACAGTATACCCAATAGTGATGTGGCGTTTCCTTCTTTCAATCTGAGGAAGACGACAACATAACATAATTGCATGATAATAGACACGAGAATAGTGAAACACTTCCACGGTGTCCTTTTTTGTCCTTATTTCAACATAGTATATTACATTTTTTGTAATGGAAACCTAATGTATTCCATCATCTCCTGTTTTTTTATAGGTAACTAAGTCAAACTACTAGAGAGTAAAGTGTCATTCCAAACTTTGGCTTTTAGTTATTGAAATATATTATAACTATGTTTCTGGAAAAAAATAAAATTTTATCCAGTTCAAAATCATATTAATAAGATCTCCGAATGTTATATAGTATTAACAATAAAAAATATAGCTCCTGATTATTGTCTCTCCCCTAAACCTTTTATGTGCATTTTAGGCTGCCCTCCCCTGTTTTCTCCTTTGGAAAGACATTTAGGTGGTTCCCAAGCGACAGAGGCAGATAAGTTGAAGTTTCACCGCTCCCCTTTTCTTTGAAGGAAGAAAATATGTTTGCGGCAATGGTAAACACTTATCCTTTTTTGGTGGTGTCTTGTTCTAGTCGATCCTCTAGAAATTCGGGTTATTTTTTTCGATAAGGAATTTAGCTTTTTATCTTTTTTTTTCATGGATGACCTGATTCAGGCGTTGGTATTTGTTGTTTACGTATCCTATATTCTATCTTCTATTAGATAACAGACTTCAATTATTTTTACAGCCTGTTTGGAACCAGTTAGGAAAATGATTCCATTTCTGATTCTCAATGATAATGGAAAAAGTATCATTTCTCTCTTTTCTTATTTGGAACGAAAGTCTAAAAAATAGAATTGATTTGAGCTTATTACCAGAATACCCCTGACCCTTATAAAGAGCTAGGAAACAAAAAATCTCCTATAGCTTAACCGAAATCACCTAAGAAATCATTCCCAAATCATATACTACTGCAGTCTGCAAACCAGAACACACATAATTACTTTATTGAGTAAATTAGTTTCAGTCTGCAAACCAAAAGCCCATTAACCACTGCAGCTATCTACAAAGATCAAAGGATTTATCACGATTATATAGCATCAAAACAGGAAACCAAACAACACAAAGACATAAATCCAGTTTAAAGATTATGACTATCCAAGTTGTAGCAGAAGCAAATTCATTTAGCTCATTTCTTCCATTCCCAGGTAGATTTGCTCAAAGATCTTAGCGTACTCACGGTGACCACAAAGTTGGTAGTCTTGGGATCAAACCTCATTTTCTTCACCTCCTGGACGGTATCCCTAAACTTATCGACATGACTGACAAGAGCTCTTGGCTGTTTACACAACATCGATCGAACTTTCACATCAGGCACCCCGCACTCTCTCAAACACTGCACATTACGAGCCATTTGCTCAAGATTAAGAAGGCCCGCATAACGTCGTATGCCATGGAAAACTTCCTCATCCGAATTCAACAGACTACGCAACAACTCGAACGAGGGAATCGACCTCTTCTCCAAGCTGAACGTCAGAACACTCAGGAAACCCAAAATCTAGGTTGTCAATGTCGGATAGCGTCGCGTAGCGGCCATCCTCCTAAACGCTATAGCGGATAGCGGATAGCAGAAATTGCAAAATCGTAAAACAGGGTACATAAACACTAAAATACTCAAAAACATAAAAATAACAATCCCAAGTCAAGTTATGTTTTCCTCAAAATAACAAGTAGTTCTAATAAGTTCAACTAATATCTCAACAAATGAGAATCACCCTTCGGTCTCATCTTCACTTTGTAGTTCAACCAAATTAAGCAACAATTTCACCAAGCTAAACTGTTAAACACATGTTACGGTTCTATTTGGATAGTTAGTATAGCTTTTGATTTTCCTAGGGGCTTCCATGTACTTGAGCACCCCCCGGAAGATTGTGTGCCCCTGTTACGACAAGATATTTCTGGTTCTAATCTTTGTATTTCTGTTACTTAATGAAAGGGTGTGAAACCCACCATTCCTACTAAAAAAAAATTGTTTCCTCCAAATGTGCCACGTGCAACGTGCACATGTTGCTAGTAGTGGGGTACGTGGCCAATAGAGTTGGGAGGTGGATTGCGTGGGATTCCTACTCCTGGCAATGACTATATATAATTGGTCTCATCATGTAATTATAACTAATAAATTATTACCCCACTTATTCTCTTTTCCTCCATAGTTGTTCTTCTATCTCCCTCAATCTCTTCCTCCCCCTTATAATTCTATTTCTACCAAATCACTATCGTTCCAACACAAAAATAAAAAACCCAGAAATCTAACGCCCGGAGTACGAGGTCTGACGGCTGGAGGTCAGAGCTCGGGCAGAGTGTCGGACGGCTGTGGGCTGTCTGGATTTTTCATGTTTTGTGGAAGTTAGAAGAGGAAGAGAGTCAGGGTAAGAGAAAAGGTAGGAGAAAAGGTAAGATTTTGTGAACTTTACATGTTTGCCCCTTGTTTTTAATTTTTTTCAGGGGTAAAAAGGTAAAACTTACGGTTTCATCCCAAAGCGGCCGCTATGGCCGCTATGGCCGCTTTTTCTCGCTATTTGGATGCTATTGGGCCGTTATAGCGGCCGCTATAGGCGCTACCACAAATGGCGGATAGCGGATGAAAAGCATAGCGGAGGGGGCCATATTCCCGCTATAGCGCCGCTATTGACAACCTAGCCCGAAATGAGCTGGGCCAGACAAGAAGCAAAAGCTCCTATGGAGTAGAAAAACTCCAACTTCGGCAAAAGGTTCTTCTCCGCATTGAGATCAAGCATCACAGGGCACCTCATGACAAGGTTCTATATCTGTGTCTGGGAGAAACCATGGTCCCTGAACATGGCCACGATAGCGTCAGGCTTATCCGCGGTCTTGAACCGCAGCCTCTTTGAGACCATAATTGCAGATTTCGGTGATAACCCAATTGTCTCCATCAAGTAAATAACTGGAAACGGGGGATCTTTAGCTGCATCAGTACAAATGAATCTACCAATTATAAATGGCCCCCATTGGTTTTCTCTAACGTAGGACCCTATACTCGTTGTTCTAACTCGTACCCTCCTCCATTTCGATCAAACAAGCTATTATGAAATTGATGAAGGCGAGAGGTGACTCACCTCAGCTCAGAGACAGACGACGAGTTATTTCTGACAGACAAAAGAAAGAGTATGTATTGCATCTATTACCAAAATTATCAATAACCCATCAACAATTAGAATCTAGGTTGATTCAAATGTATAGTCAGTCGTTCACAAAATTCTTAGATTCAAGTATGGGAGAATCATATTTACAATATAATTAGATAGTGCTCAAATCTTATTACCAAATAATAATAAAAACTAACAATAACCCCTCAAGGCCCACCATCGATGCTCCCGTTTCAAATGCAAATAATTCTAAAAACTAAATAAATCTGTCTTCTAGTACCAACTTGTTGTGTACACTAGGCTATCCAATCTACAGTCCTTATTAACTCACAAGTGACTCAATGATAGACCACAAAATGAAGCTTCAAAATCTTACAGAAATAAACATAAGCAGAAGAACTACCGAATCTGACTCGGATAGAAATCGAATCAGCATTCATCTCCTCAACAAAACCAATCAAAGCAAGCAAAACAACAGATCCTAATGAACTATCCACACACAATACCTCCAGCTGCTTAATTACCCAAAATGAGGTGCAAACTGAACCAAACACTACAAATGGAGGACACAAGATCTATCACCACATTTCAATAACCCTTCAAAACACAAAATCACAAAAAGGGTAGCAAGAATAATACACTTTTTTTGTTATGCAGTCGTCTACGTCCCAACAGACAGGAAGTGCTTATACAACCCTAAAACTCAAAGCCCTTAACACCCAAAGCCTTAAAACCCTTCAAAACAGATACCCAGATGGAGTAATCGAAGAGAGATCATGAGAACTACACATTTGAGCTCAAAGACCACCATTAACAACACTTCCTTTTTGTCTCTAGTTCAAACCCAAAAATAAAAGGGGAGATGTTGAAGACTTATAACTGAGAGTTGTCGGAGTTGAGCCACCTATTGCCAAAGCAGTGAGTCGTTAGAGGCCAGCTCTATGTCGCTGAAGGTCACCTTCATGTCGCCATCCAGATAAATTTGTAGTTAGGGAGAAAAGGGGAGAGTGTTAGAGGAGGCTGTCGAGAAAGAGAGAAGAGGATAAAAAGTTGGTAATTTTCATTTTTTGCTAGGGGTATAATTGGTATTTTATGTACAATTCTGTTTTGGTCCCAGTAATTCCGACCTCTTTTGGAAATAATCAAAATCAGGAGTTTAAAGGTGAAAAAGAATAATTTTCCTTATCAAAAAAGTTTCCAAATACACTCCATTTTTTAAAACTCAGGAAAGTAATTCATTTCCTTTCATTTTTTATGTTTCCAAACAGGTTGTTAAGAAATCTTAAAAATCTCTTTTGTTTATTGTAATTTATGAAGTTTTGATTAAAATCTCATTACGCTTACTTTTAGTGGTGTTGGTAGTTTTTCTCTTTGCTGAATATTTAGGAAGAAAGGCTTGAATTTGAAGGTTCCATGATCGAGCCTCCATTTTGTGGAATTCTCTCTCGATTCTTTGTCATCATCTACTGAGCAACCAAGCAGGGGTATTAATGGCAAATATGAGTGCTCTTGTTTTCTAGTGAATCTAAGCAAAAGGGAGAAAAGTGTGTACATATAAGGAGCAAACCAATGAAGTCCGAGTTCGTGTTGTTGAAGCTTTCTTTCATTTTTTCCAAACCTGATGGGTTCAAGTTGTTGGTTTCATTTGCCCCTTTTAGGGGTGGGCAAAAGACCCAATCCGCCCGATCTGACCCGAACTCGAAAAATCCGGACCCGAAAATCAAGGAATTATGAGACCCGAACTGAACTATTTTAACTTTGGGTCTGATCCGGACCCGAAATTTAGGTCCGGGTCGACCCAGACCCGAATCATAAAATCCAAAAAAATGACACTTACCATAAGTAATATATAATATAAACTATAATATAAACTAAGTAATATAAACTAAGTAATATATAATACAAACTATAATATAATATAATATAAACTATAATGACACTCACAAGAGAAAATTAAGTGTCAAAATATATAATATAAACTAAAGCATTGATTAAAAATGACACTTACCATAAGTAATATATATTTTAGTTCGGATCGGGTCCAAATGGATCTGTAGGCTTGGACCCGATCTGGACCCGAGAACCAAATTTTCTTAAAAATCAGACCCAATCCGAATCATTTTTTTCGGTTCCAATTTGGATCAGATTTTTTGGTTCGGTTCAGTTCAGATTTACAGATTTCGGTTTATTTGCCCACCCCTAGCCCCTTTTACCCTACTTACTGAGTGATGAAAGCCAAAAGAAGAGTCTCTCTTTTAAAACCATTTTGTGCTGAAAAAGAAAAACAAGTAGGTAAAATATGAAAAAGGAAAAGATTAGTTCCAATGTCAACGTGTATATAGGATTTTTTTATTTAGTACTACTGTTTACCCAAAATTATGAATTTGGTACCACAATTGTTTTTTTATCAAAATGGTGTTTCTCTCTCTGAAAATCAGATTTTAAATCTGACCTGGCCACATGTCGGGTTTTTATCTGACCAAACCAGAAGCCAGATTAAAAATATGGCATCCGGTTGAACAAAAACAAATTTGGCTCTACCGGATGCCGAGTTTTTAACCTGCTTTCTGGTCCGGATGACCAAAAAAACTCGGCATCCAGTTAGCGGGTTAAAAACTCCATCCAGCCAAGAGCCACACATTTTTTTCTTCCTCTCTTCTTTTTCTTCTCTCAAACTCCGCCCCAACCTCCTCTGCCCCGCCCTCCTCCGCCCGGCCACTTCCTCCGAGCTCCTCCTCGGCCACCTCCTCCCAGCTCTCCTCCCCCAATAGCCCTCTCCCCTCAGCCTAGATCGAGCTAGCTCAGCCTAGGACGGCCTGAATAAGGTTTGGTCCTCTCGGCCAATCCTCCTATCTTAGCTCGTCCCCAGCATCTTTCGAGCTTGATGCATGCATGTTCGACCCGACTCGACATCTGGTATGGTTTGTTATGCTTAATTATTACTTTTTAATTAATTAGTTATTAATTATATTAATTAGGTTTAGTTGAATAATTAAAAGTAAATTGTGTTGATTCTGATTAGTTGAATAAATATGTTGATTTGGATTAGTAGAATCGGGTTGAATTATGTTGAATTTTGGTTGAATATATTTTGGTTGAATATGTTGAATTTTGGTTGAATTATGTTGAATTTTTATTGAACATGTTTTGGTTGAATATGTTGGATTTCGGTTGAATATGTTGAATTTTGGTTGAATTTTTTGTTGAATTTTCTGAGTTGAATATGTTGAATTTTAGTTGAATTATGTTTGAATTTTTGTTGAATATGTTTTGGATGAATATATTTTGGTTGATTATGTTGAATTTTTGTTGAATATGTTTGGGTTGAATATGTTGATTTTTGGTTGAAAATGTTAAAATTTTGTTTGCATATGTTGAATTTTTTTTGAATTTATTGAATTTTGTTTGAATAACTTCAATATTTTTTTAATATGTTGAAATTTTTTTTAACATGTTCAATTTTTTTGAATATGTTGAATTCTTTTATAATTAGTTAAATTTGGTTAAATTATGATTTTGTTGAATGTGTTGAATTAAGTTGAATCATAGCTTAAATTTTGTGATCTTATTGAATAATTAATTGACAATTAAGTTGAATAAGGTTAGTATGGTTTTGGTGAATAATTAGTATATTTGTTTAAAAATATACATGTTTAGACATGTCGTAACAGTGGCACAGAGAGATATTTGGTGATGGAGGTCCTTCAGATAGGACGTTACTAAAGCGGCAAGAAGTGCATCGGTCACAAGCCATTTGGAATGCAAAAATATGTGGTGGCGGTGATGATTTTGATGTAAATGTTGTTTTGAAGGTTTATCGGCGACGATAGAAACAGAAGCCAGTGACAAACATGGCATTCTTTAGGTATATGCAGCCAGCTAATTTTTTGGATGTTTGGCGTATCGGTCATGTTATGATCGAACGAGCTATAATTACATTACTGATGGAGCGTTGGCAGCCAGAAATACATATGTTTCACATGCTGGTTGGGAAGATGACCATTATGCTTTAGGACATAGCTAGATTGTACGGACTTCCCATCAAAGGCCTCCCACTAACGGGACAACAGACACCTAAAGATTGGGAAGATTTATGTATGCAGTGCTTCGATAGGAGCCCGAAGGATATACAGACTATGTAACCAGTAAAAATATTTCAATCTGCAGGTTTGAGGAGTTCTACAATCCTACCGACCTAGCCAATAATGTTGATGATCATATTGTACATCAATATGTACGGGCAAGCATTATGCACCTGATTGGCTGAATTTTGTTTGTGGAGACGGCCAAATCAAAAGTCAACTCTTATTGGTTGTCGATGTTAGTGGATTGCGAGTCTATTGGCACATATAGTTGGGGCAGCGCTTGTCTTGTCCATCCATATAATCAGCTATGTTGGGCCACTGATTAAACTAGTATTTGTATCACTGGAGATCTCGCCCTTGTTTGTATATCGGCCACTAAGAGGATCATCCCTCTATGATCAGTCATTAGAGATCCAACTATACCAGAATTTGGTCAAGCATTGGGCATCAAGTAACAATAAACTACTTGGACTTGGTGTTTATGTGTTTAGGGTTTACAAAAAAATAGTTAATACAAAATAGTTGTTTTTCTAGGTGGGCTGGAAGGATAAATCGGCGCCAGTTGAGGAAATGTATGATCATGACAGTATATCAATGGCTATTGGATGAGCTCAGGGATGAAGATGTAAGTTTAGCTAGGAATTGTCAATTTTTTTTTCTATACAAACATTTTTCATAATCATATGAAATGTACCTTTTCTTATAGGTTATTTGGGTTTCGTATTTTGAAGCCATAATTGGGTCTTTACAAACTATGGTTCACCGAGATCGGCAGTTATGGCTGACGCATGTGCCTCTGATATCGTTCTACTGCATGGAATGGCATTACCCTGATCAAGTGTTTAAATAGTTCCACTATGTTTAGGGTATTTTGCATCCACCAGAGCCAGATGATGGGACACATAGTACACATTTAAGCAGTCGTAGTCAGACAAGAACAAAGTATGATGAAATCTTTGCATTCCACGTAAAGTTGTGAAAGAAATTCTGACATAACTTTGTCTACCCTCCAAGTCTACCGATAGAGCACGATAGCGTCCATTACCATGACAGGTATATGGACTGGTACAGGTTGTATTCATGGTACTTCATCAGTCATGTGAGAGTCATGCCTCAGCAGAATGTAAGTACACGTTTTATTGTTATTTAACTTATGCTTATTTTGGTATGAACATATTACAAGTTGTAACAGGTTTGTCATTTTTCAGGCAGATGCTGTTGAGCGTATACGGTACTCATCTTAGAGTGATCCAAAAATTTGCTCTTTATCTGAGGTTGTGCTTTAGTTTGTTGGTGAGGAGCGCCAGTATACAGATATACCTCAGTCCCAGCAGGTTCTACCCCAACACCCTGCATTCTATTACAATGTAGCTGAGTCAGAGAGAATGCCTATTGCAAGAGGAAAGTAAAATATGTTCAGCACGAAGGAGAAGACGCCAGTAGGTGAACCTGTGTCTTACACTGATATTTACCCTATGTAGTGGTCGAACTACCTGGGTCAAGGTTCACAGACCCATATATCAGTGCCAGAACTACTGTTGAGTCCGACGCTCCCACGCTAAGGTCTCAAAGTCAACAGACGGTGTATCTAGTATCGATGCATTTTATGCATCGCTCACCTCTTGATGTTGGTAGGTCCAGCTTGTATATACCCCAATAGACCTATTTGTAGCCTTTGCAAAGGTATGTGTGTTATTTTTATTACGACTTATGTTTTTACATTTTTTCATATTATGTTGTTTTTTCAGTTATGGGTTAAGGGAAGGGCTTTTTGGAGAGCATGAGTTTCGCACATCCTCGTTCTAGCAGCAGGGCATGTCCTTGTTCCAGGAGCAAGGCCCATCTACATTTTAGCAATAGGGCATGTTTGCATTCTAGCAGCAGGGCATGTCCACATTCTAGCAGTAGGGCCCTTCGACGTTCTAGCAACAGGGCCCATCGGCATTCCAGCAGTAAGGCCCTTCTTCGTTCTAGTAGTAGGGCCTATCGTCGTTCTAGTAGGAGGGCCCGTCCTCGTTCTAGTAGCAGCCTATTCGTGTTCAGCCATAACTGCCAGGGCACACATTCGCAGGTGGCTCATACAAGTAAACTTTGTAATTATAAAAGTACATATGAAGTTGTTTAGTTATTAATGTGTTTGTTATTTTGTTCACAAGCAAACTTTTTTGATGCCTCGACCGACACAGTTAGCAGTTCAGAGTATGACGAGAGTAATGCTGAAACTGAAGATGATCCTTTTAACGGGCAACATGAAGCAGCACAGCCAATTCGCATCCAGCCACCACATCCAACGAAGGATGCAGGAGTACATTGCACGATAGGGGAATGCTTGATAGAAGGGGGTAAAGACAAATGGAAGTACGTATTCTTTAGGAAGAAGGATAGAGCTTCGAATAAAGATAGGGCTCCGAATAGGATAAGGCTCTAAAGAAAAAGTAAGAAGGTTGGAATGTAATACTTGCCAAACATTTGTGATGTTATGAAAAGCAACAGTTGTTTGTTTATGTTTAATGAAAATTTTCATAATTCCATTGTGTGATTCTAACAAACAAATAAATACGCGTTAACATTGGTACAACCGACTATCAACAACACTTGGTCGATCCTGAGCTTTCTTCTTCTTTTATCGGAAAGACCTTAAAAACATTTTCTTTGCCAATATTAAGACTATTGAATTGTCCGCAAGTCTAGGAGACCTTCACTTACAAAATTTAGATTTGTCAGAATAGTTTAGGCACACTCGGACGGCTATATAAAGTGTACAAGATATTTAAGGGTTTACATTCAAAAGAAGGACAACACAGCATGGTCCCAATTTTTTCATCTATAAAATCATCACACTCACTTGAATCGTCTTGTACAATAAGCACAATATTATTATAATTTTATCGGTAACGTTGAAGTCTATTTTTTTTAATAAGGCTCATAGTATATACCTCAAAATCTATAAAATAATGACCATCATAAAAGGGACGCATACTTTGAACAAACACAACCATCATCTGACGATTGCAAAATCATTTATTAGCAAGTCGTATCAACAAAATTAACTACATTATATATTATTGACATTACATCTTTGATGATACAGTCATGTTGGGTGCGCTTGAATTTCTCAATTGAAGTTTTGAGAAATACTCCATGAATAACGAAGATAGTCCATGCACGCATTTACGCATCAGGCTCGCCAAATAATTCTTTTATTGCATTTTTCTTCATTTTTGCTTCTTTCTCACCTTCGCCTTTGCTACTGGGTCAATGTAACCTGGGGTGGCTTTGCAAGACATCTAAAGATGCTGCCAAACTTTGAGTCATAGCATTCCAGCATTATTTTACTTGGTAGGTGGATGATAGGAGGTGGTGAATGGTACTCGTATTTGTCCGCACCCTCATCATTAGATCTTATGTGACCCTTACCGTGCTTGCTCATCTCTGAATAATTGAAAGAAAAACAAGCAACATCAAACGATCGCGTAAACATCAACACAAATTTTACATAAGCATTTGTGTAAAAAACACCACTAAGTTAATAATGCTACGTAACAGACGAACCAGAACACTCACTGGCCATGACGTGTACTAGTGCTAGGTATGTCTGCTGTCCTAGTGGCTGTCTTAGCCATGGCCTTCACTGTGACCCTTGTAGTTGCTTTTGCTACTTTTCCCACTCTAAATTGTGCAACAGCAGCAATATTTATACAATTGGCTTTTACGTGACCCCTACTATTGCATAGTATATTTGACGCGTGAAGGTGCTAGGTCCATCTCATTCTATATTCGGTTCTTCGATCGACCCCTACCCCGCACAATTCTATCATCAAGAATAAGCTTTACAACTGTCTGATCTTTAGGTGTTACCCAATATGCAGGATTTTCTAGTGGTACAAATAAGTGTTGATAACATAATTGTATTATCTTTAGATGATAGTATGGGTCGACATATATTTTGTAGTCACTGATGCCCATCTTGATACAACAAGCCATTGCATGTGAACATGGATAGCGAATGCTTAAAATTAGCCACATAGACATATTCTTCTATCCAAATGCACCTGATGTACTTTCTTAACTTTTCTTGTGCAACGTGATGGTCCGATCATTATAGTAAAATCACCTGTTTGAGCATAGATATTGAGACGATATGCCTTCAGCTTTTTTCTCCCTTTTATCCAAGGAACACACTCTTCAATACACGTTGTTGCTCTCCCCTGGAAATAATCAGTAAGTTTTGTATAAATCTCTACAATCACTGTTGTCACCAGAAGTCACCGTGCTCTTTTGAAAACTTTGTTGACACACTTGCTAATATTTGTCATCATGTGACTATATCGACATCTGCCATCAAGAGCTAAACTCTATTTAGTTACTTTGGCCTCAATCATCCACTAATAGACCTCTTCATCAACCTGATAAACTTGAGCTAAATAATCATTTAACTTCTTCGGTTGGGCTTGCATTCCTACACACATTACATTTGATATGACATTATGTTGGATAATCAACTAACCTTAACCATAAAAGGTCTTCAGATAAAAATGTTAATACATGCTCTCTTTATCACATTCTTCATTGCAGGGTTGTTAAACTTTTGTTGAGATTGCTAGCAATGTATCTCAAACAATATCGATGAGCAACATCCATATATTGTCCCTATCCATATGCATCTGTCATTGCATTTACTATACTTGGGTGTTGATTAGAGATAATACATATTCCTCATCGGTCGATAACAACGTGCAACCTTACTTGTTCCATAAAATATGCCCAACTCTCATTGTTCTCTCCTTTGACGATCAAACACTACCGGAAGTATGACAATATTACCATCAATAGCAGTAGCGATCAATAAGGCATGCAATGCTTGAAAGCTTCAATGCAAGGCTTGAAAGTCCAAAAAACTCGACGTAACATCATTACTCTAGATGGAAATGGTTCAGTGTAATGGTCTACGCTGGGTTGTCCATGGTAAAATTCCTATTGAACCACAATTCCAGGGTTACTTACTTGATATGCTACAAACCATTGTAGTAGCTGACTGTAAGGTTCTTCCTAACCTCCCCATAATATCTTGAACGCCTTGTCTCTTGCTTACCAAGTCTTTGCATACATAGGCATATACTTCAAGCGACTATACAGCTTATTCTGCAAGGACTTGATAGAAATATTTGGTTTGTCTGCTACTCTCGTTGTAATCATTTATGCTATGTACTCTGTTGAGAGTTGTGGATAATCTGGGTTATCCCAAAGGCGACCACATGTGTTGGGGTGGTTATGTTTCACAATTTTCCAATGACTAAACAGTTCATCTTTTTCATCCTGTGTGTATCTTCCACTGACACTGATCCTTGGCTTTTTTTCTTACATTCTCCATAAGAAGTACTCGACCTAGATTTCTTAACAACGTACACTCGGCCCTCTGCCATAGCGTAAGCCTTTATATCTCATACATCTTCCTTTTTGGTATTCCACATATTGCCTTCCTTCAAAAGCCCACAACAACTGCTGGAATAATCTTCATAAGCCCATTGATCAGCATAGAATGTCATGGCTGCTTATTCATCACGCTCACTAATGGGAAGCTGTGCATACCAATGTGATTCTTCTTCTAGGTCCAGCTGAAATCGTCCTTCTTCTTCTACATTTTCCTCGTTGTTCTCTTCATCTTCCTCGTCTGGATCTTTTTCTTCCTCCTCTTCTTCTTTGTCATTTTCTGAGTCCAAGTTCGTGGTTGCATAATGTGTACTTGAGTCGAAGCCCACGTTAGCTTCTTCGTCTGATTGGATTTCTTGGATGGTGGAAATTGGGTAATATTCCTCATATGTGCTCTTCTCCAGAATTAGATCAAATAAAATTTCTCTTGCCTCTACTCCGTATATGTTTATCATGACCTGCACCATATTCACAACATCTTTCTTGTCTTCGATAAAAATCTGTCAAAACTTTCCTGAAGCTATGGGACATTTAAATAACAAAGATTTCATATCTTCGTTATCATCAAATGAGACTTTTTCAATCACTTTTTGCCATATCGTCTCGTATATTAACATATTTTCATAAAATTTCAACCGTACTTCACATCCTCTTTCGTACTCAAAACTAATTAGCCTATTTTTCTTAATTGCTCTATCGTATTTCACTATGATTCGTACAGTTCTCCGAGACATTCTTATCTAGATCTACATCAAAAAAAAATAACAAAAAATAGTGTTCAGATAAAATTTCATCATAATTCAAGTATCGGTTCAACACTCTGATAATCCACAAAATCAATAATTATACAATTCGTAATCCATAAAATCGTTATCCACAAAATCAACACGCATATAAATCGTAATCCATAAAATCAATAATTATACAATTTATAATCTACGCATATAATTCGTAATCCACAAAATCAACGGGGTATAATACACATTTAAATAAATCATAATCCATAAAATACACAATATACAATTTCTAATCTACGCATATAATTCGTAATCCACAAAATCAATGGGGTATAATACGCATTCAAATAAATCATAATCCATAAAATCAACAATTATACAATTTCTAATATAATTCGTAATCCACAAAATTAATGGGGTATTATAATACGCATTCAAATAATTCATAATCCATAAAATTAACAATTATACAATTCCTAATCTACAAAATCAACGGTTATATAAAATTTATAACTACTTAATGATGGAAGTGTAACATAAATTAACGATTACTTACTTGCTTGATACCGCAGCTCACTAAATCGATCCATAAACAAAAAAAAATATTTGGCCGATTTTTTTTCTCTACCAAACGAGAACCCTGGTACTTGTTTTATAGAAATTTTTTTACAAAAACTGGGTTAAAAATCCGTCATTTGGTGGATAAAAATCTTCAACTGTTGTTCTAGACCATTCAAACCAGCACAACCGGATAACTGGATGCCGGTTTAAAAATTGGTCAATCTAACCGGATGTCGGATTTTTTTTTGTCATCCGGACTGGAAAGCGGGTTAAAAACCTGGCATCCGGTAAAGTCGAATTTGTTTTGGTCAACTAGATGCCCCGGTTTTTAACCCGCTTTCTGGTTCGGTCGAATTAAAATTCCGGCATCCGGTCAGGTCGGGTTTAAAATTTAGTTTTTTGAGAGAGAAATACTATTTTGATAAAAAAAAATTGTGGTACTAAATTCATAATTTTTGGTGAACAATAGCACTAAATAAAAAAAAAATCCTTTGTTACTCTTTCCTTGTCTTTATAAAATGAGAATTTTGAACAAGAACTGCAACTAAGTTGATCTCCTATTGAACGAGTAGCTCGAAATGTCCACTTTCTGTAACAGGTTAATCCTCTTTGGGTTTTATTGGTTTCCAAGGAGCTTTATATCATCGCGAAAGACCTTGTTAAAAAAAATTACCTCCTCTTCCTGGAAAAATATATATATACGAACAGTCACCGGATCATATTGAACCATGTTATTGTCCGAAAATGACTGGCAAGGTGATTTTTTTATTATTAGTGTCACCTACGAATGTAATATCCAATTTGAACATAAGAAATTTTTTTCAGAAATTGTTTAAATATTAGGTATTATCTATTTTTTAAAATAAATTAAGAAGATCATTTCATCTGCCCTTTTATGAACTTTTGGATAATTTTACTTGGTAGTCACATATTGGTTGAGTCTATTAGTGTAACCTGGGTAAGAATTTTTTAAGTTGGCAAATATTTCTCAAAAAAGCTCATCGGCCTATGAACTTTCATTATTAGGATATAGTAAGTTATGAGGTAGCACTACAAGCTAATATGCTTTTAACAAACGATTATACGGTATTGCGATTTACCAATCTCAACATATCGGGAGCAAAACAAACTCTCTCAAGGTATCCATAAAAATAAGTTGGTAATTAAATTTTATGAAGACATCTTCTATTATTACGATCTCAATGACATCGTGCCCATATATCAATTTTTGGATAAAAACGAAGAAACTGTTCCAAAACATTTGCCCGTTGACCTTCAGGTGTTACCTGTTGACCCCGTTGATAAGGCACAAGGAGGTACACCGCAACCCACCACCTGGTGCAATGATTTGTACAATTTTCATCGACTTGAATCTCTGAGTCCTAATATTGAAACGATGCTAAATATTTCTTTTTATCGAATTTCAAGATTTTACTAATTTTGATGACTCGATGTTTGGACAATGTCTAAATGAAGCCCTTATTAGGCAGAAACTCAAACACGCACGTACCATCCCTCCGGCCGGCCGCCGTTAAGACAGGAGCCTCTTTATTACATAAACATCTGGCTTGGGTCACGTTTTTTATTACGTGATCATAGTAAAACTTGATCTCTTCCAAATTAACTGGCTACTTTTTTCGCTTACCAAAATCCCATATTAATTAACCAATACCGTACTCTATAGCTCGTCTCCCACCTCTCTTTTGCCCGGAGACATCATCGCTTCACCCTTTTGATTACCCCTACTAAAAATTGGACCCTATTTTACCCATAATCCAAATCTTAATCCGATTCACATCCTCGCCAAGTCAATTCCAATCTAATTCATTCCCCGAGAAAGAGACCACAGGCCAGCCCCTCGTAGTTGCTCCCTGAAAATCCAGGCAAGAGACGAGAAAACCTCAACTTAATAGTCTTCGCTTCACCGAACCAGGCCACCAAATAAATCTACCATTCGGATTCCGCACACACAAGAAGCCAATAAATAATTATATACATCCAATTTCAACCCTCATCTACAGACAAATTGATTAGCCATGGAAACCCTCTCTCTGCCTCCCCCAACTTTTCATTGGCTTCTCTCTCTATCTTATTTTCTATCTCCTGTTACAAAAGTCCAATTAACCTTTTTCTTCGAATAAATTCACTTTAAAAAAAAAACAAAAATCATTCTCCGGAATTACCCAAAATACCCTCCACGAAAATGGTGGGAACAATTAATATAAACGACGTCGACCAACTAAATTTAAATCTCAATAGCCTTTCCCACCATAACCAAGGAAGAAGTCCCTCCACCCTCAAGTCGTCAACCTCCCCAAACAAAACTCTCCCTCCATACTTGGCCCCAAAAAAAAAAAAACCTTCCCTCCATAGCTCAGCATAATTTCTCGACCGAACTACAAATTATCTTTTTCTAAACGTCTTTTTCAATAACTCGAATTCGAGATACAAATCATACAATAAGATGATTTATTGGTTGAATATATTAAATAAATTACGAAAATAAGCAACGTCCCTGGCTTCCACTGTACACCTCCTCGATCGAGGCAGTTGGATTGGAAGTAGTAGGATAGTTAGTTGGTTAGTTAGAGAGAGAAAGATAACTCACAACGCAACCGCAGGGAGGAGAGAGAAAAGAAAGGAAAAAAACCACCACCTCCTTCTTCTTCTTCTTCTTCGCCAGAAAAGAAAAAAAATAACGAGAACAGAAATAATAATATTAGATCCCTGTTTCTTGTAACCGTAAACTCCAATTCTCGATAGAATTACCGTTTTGCCCTTCTTCTCGCTGTTCCATTGTCGAGCCGTTCTAGTGGATAATTAGGGTTTACGATTAGCGCGAAGGGGATAGTTTAGGGGTTTAGAGGATTGTAATAACCGTCGAGTTCGATTATCTTCCGATGATGTTCCAGCGGTGACGATGATAATAAAGCGGAGCTTTAAATCGGAAATGCCGAGCTTGAAGCGCTGCAAGCTCGGCGGCGGGAAGAGGCGGAGGCTCGACTCCGGCGGCTACTACCCTATCAGCCTCCTCGGTGATGTTACCTCCTCCTCCGTGATCCTCGGAGCTTCCTCCTCCTTTGGCCAACGCGGCAAGGGATTCGCTGCTTCGTGGTGCACCGAGGTCTCGTGCTCCGAGTTAGAGCGGGATGAAACCAAGGGGGAGAGGCGCTCGGACTCCCCCAGGGAAGCCAGTGGGATTGGGGTGGGGATGGGTACCGACGCCCGGCCTCCGCTCGTTCGGACTTCCAGGGGACGGGTTCAGGTACTCCCTTCGCGTTTTAATGACTCTGTGATTGAGAACTGGAGGAAAGATGCTAGAACTAGCTTGCGAGATAACGGTCTTGATGAGGCCGGTGACTGCTATGAGAACGAGGAGGAAGAACTCGAGGAGGAGGAGGAGGCTGACGATGATTATATTTATAGCCAGTGTAATGACGGCAGTAATAATAATGGTAGGAAAAACAGAGAGAAAGACTACTTAGGTTTTATTGCCAAGAAGCAGCATTCGAAGAAGATTATAGCAGCTTTTTGTCAGGCGGAGGATATGAGGGATGCCAGGAGAAATTATTCGAGTTCGCGCAGTACTCTCACATCGGCGCAAGAGGACTTGGTTGAGGAAGAGATAGACAATGCAGTTTTGGATTTGGAGCGGAAAAATAGGAGAGATGATGATGGGTTGTATGGGCCAGAGGATTTCGACTCGGGAGATATTGTGTGGGCCAAGTCCGGGAAGAAAGATCCCTTCATGCCAGCTATTGTGATTGATCCAATGATGCAAGCTCCGGCTCTAGTTACGAGGTCCCGCATTTCTGATGCTGCTTGTGTGATGTTTTTTGGGTACTCTGAGAAGGACGATCACAGGGTATACATTCTTGTTGGTTTTTTTGCTTGACAGCTTATGGTTAGTTTGTAACAAGAGCTGATAGGCTTGTCATTTTGGATTATAATGGACAGGATTATGCTTGGGTTAAACGGGGTATGATCTTTCCGTTTTTGGATTTTATTGACAGGTGAACTTTTTTTGGGAATTATTTATTTGCAGCTAGTTAATTGCCACATGATCTGATACGTCAAAGCAAATTAAATTCTTCATGTTGCAGGTTCCGTGAGCCATCAGAATTCAGTGGCTGCTTACCTGATAATTTCCAGATGGCGATTGAGGAGGCTTTCCTGGCAGAACAGGGGTTTGTGGAGAAGTTACAACATGATATTAACATGGCAGCAGGAAATCCATCATACGACGAATCTGTTTTAAGATGGCTTCAAGAGGACACTGGTTCAAGTCAGCATCAGGGATATCACCCGCAGAATCAGGCAAGTTATTGGTGGGTTGCTGTTATGTACAAAAGATATGCTGCTTGTTTGCTTTCTTATTTGTACCATGTCTTTCTTCTTCCTTCCCTCCTCCCACCTCTAAAGTTTCTGATGTCAAATTGAAGCTGTTTTGTAAATATTCGATGCTTTTCAGTTTCCTCCTCATAGTTGCTTGGTCTGATTCAGGATCAGTAGCGTCTAGTGTGCAGAGATCTTGTTAAAATATATTCTGTTTTGGCCTTAGAAAAGCTTTCACTCCTTCGGTGAATTTCTGGAAAACATAGATGGTGGCAGATGTGGGTTCTGTTCAACGTTTGTTGCCTTGTTAATTGGTCTGATGGCAAATGTACCTGGTGTAAATTACAGTACTGGTTAATGAGGTTTATACAGAACCATTTTAAGTGATCCATTGCATCTTATCTCTAATAGGCTCTCTGCATTCTGTTATTTCTTGTACTGAATTTCGTAATGCAACTTCCCCTGGGTTGCTTAGCAACCTGGTAAATATGCGCATAAAAAGCAAAATGTCCACTTTCCTTTCCTTTAGCTTCTATTTTTTAGTTTTCTTTTGCAGTGGGGTGTTTTGTGGGTTTCTCATAAATAGGCATGCCCACTGATGAAATGTGGCTACAGGATGTCACTGGGAAAATGGGAGAAATTCAGCTGTGTGAAGGATGTGGCATGGGCCTTCCAATTATGTTTCCCAAAAAAATGAAACCATCTGGTCCTGAGAGTCAATACCTGTGTAATACCTGTGCCAGGGTCGGTACCATTCACGTCATATATCTATTAGTCAGTGGCTATTCTCTAGGCTCTGTTGCTTATATACCTTCATGGCTCTTGATTAAACTTCTTTTCCAGGTTTCTAAATCAAAGCACTTTTGTGGGATATGCAAGAAAGATTGGAATCATTCTGACAGTAGAAGCAGGGTGAGGGCAACTGACTCTCATACTTCTCAGCCTTTTCTAATTCATCATTCCTGGCAATAATACTCTTGTTTTCTTTGTGAGATAGGTGCGCTGTGATTGTTGTAAAGTTTGGGTCCACAGAGAGTGCGACAAAATCTCTGGTCGCCATTTCAAGGTCAGTCAATTAATTTCGCTGTGCACATCTGATTGGAATTTCGCAACATGTCAGTGAAAGTAGACTGTAGGAGTCTGACTTTTGTGTGTTCTGCATTTCCTGTGAAAGGCCACGCCGGGGAATGATTATTACTGCCCGACTTGCAAGGCCAAATTCAACTTTGATTTGTCAGATTCAGAAAGGTTTCAATCCAAGTCCAAGTAAGCTTAGGATATGTAGACTTTTGACATTTCTAAAAGGAACTTTTCTTGTTTGTCCTAATTGTGGTGATATCATAACCATTGTACAGATTGATCAAAGGTGATGACCAACTGCCTAACAATGTTACTGTAGTCTGCTCTGGTGTGGAAGGCCTATATTTTCCTAGTGTTCATAAGTAAGTCATAGTAACACCTTTCTATTTCGGTCTTTGGTCATCTGTCCTTCAGTCTTGTTATGTAGTTGTTTCTCCGGATTATTCTGTCTTGAACAAAAGGGTGATTAGCCTTCTAGCAACATTATTGAGGTCGTGAATGTTCTTAATGTGGAATATCTTATGCTTTCTTTCAAATTATGTCGTTGCATTAGGCTTCACACTATTTCTGGCTTAATCTTGCCCGATTTCTTCATTATCAATTCCTCTGTATATAATATTGTCTTTGGTAAGGACCATCTAGTGTCAATTCCCTTATGTGATGAATTTGTATTTCAGGGTTGTGTGCAAATGTGGTTCCTGTGGACCAGAGAAGTTGGCACTAAGTGAATGGGAGCGACATACAGGATTGAGAATTAACAATTGGAAGACCACTATAAAGGTCAAAGGTTCAATGCTGCCACTGGAGCAGTGGGTTTGTATAACTATCAAAATCTCCTATTTCTTAGTCATCCCATGCTTAATTTGATCTCAATGTTTATATTCTCCAAATTGGTATCTTATCTCTGTGATAATATCTTATTGGCATGACTGCCAGATGTTCATAACACTCTTGAGATATTTAGTAACTGTCAACTCCTTCTCCAATATGCAATTCTGCAGATGATGCAATTAGCTGAAAATCATGCCCGTCCAGCCATTACAAAACCTCCAAAGAAACTTACCATTAAACAACGAAAGCAAAAGCTACTAGCTTTCTTACAAGGTATTCGAAGTCTTCCCGTCGCCTTATTGACATATGCATGTGCATGTATAGGTGTTCTTTAAGGCCTCAAATTATGTAATGTGCTATCTGAAAGTAATCTGTGAATCTGCATAATTTTCTTATGCTGGAGAAACAAACTTATTCTCTTGAACACCATTTGTAGAGAACTATGAACCAGTTCATGTGAAGTGGACAACAGAACGCTGTGCCATATGCAGATGGGTTGAAGATTGGGACTACAACAAAATAATTATCTGCAACAGGTACTAGTTTAGAAGTTTTCTAACATGACATTTCCAAATTGAAGAAAAGTAATCTGAGTGTCCGTTTGGGCATCTGGTGCATCCATGTGTCTTTTGAAAAGAAGAAAATGAATAAAGGGAATTTATGATTTTTGGTAATGGTGCTCAAGTTAATGCTGTTGTATACCTATGAATCACTACGTGGAGCTTTTTTAACGGTGTAATAAATTGATAAATTTCGCAAAATACACTTTTTGCCACCAGAAGCAGCCAGAACTTGCATGCGCTCCAAGCAAATGAAAAGATGTGGTACTTTATTTAATCTGCATGATCAAAGTTTCAGTCAGTGGGAATTTTTTGGTTGCATGAATATTTTTCTTCAAATGCTAGATGTCAGATAGCTGTTCATCAAGAATGCTATGGAGCAAGAAAGGTGCAAGATTTAACTTCGTGGGTGTGTAAAGCTTGTGAAACACCTAACGTTAAGCGGGAATGTTGCCTTTGTCCTGTGAAAGGTTGGTTATTTACTGTTGGGAGTTTCCATGTATTAATATGAATAATCTAGTCAAATCATTGTACTAAATGTGTCAACAAGGCAGTATCATGGTTAACAAGCTTTAATCCAATCTCAGTTTGTATTTGTAGTCATGGTTTCTTGTTCAGTGTGTCTTTGCAGTTTGCATTATGGACTCTTCAAATTTTGAGGGTTTAATACTAGATGGATTTTGCAGTCTGTACTGGTTGTTTGTATTTATTTCTTGAATCATGTTCGTTTTCAAATAGGTGGTGCACTCAAGCCAACTGATGTAGAGCCACTATGGGTTCATGTCACATGTGCTTGGTTCAGACCTGAAGTAGCCTTTGCAAGTGATGAGAAGATGGAGCCTGCTCTTGGGATATTGAGTATCCCATCAAATTCTTTTGTAAAGGTGAGATTTCTCATGATAGAAAAGAAAATCTTAAAAGTTCTTTTTTATGGTAAAAGGTTTTGATTTATGTAACAACAACTCATTAGGTTGTTGCAAATTCTGTGTAACTCTCATAGTTAGTTATGGCTGGACTTCTTGCTTGCCTTCTTATTTGGTTCAATCAGCCTTCCTCTTCTTATTGGGTTTTCAACATTCCTTGAATTTAAGAGTGCATTTGCTTTGATGTTCGTTCATACTAGTGGTTATGGCATTCTATAATACCCAAGGACAAGGTTTTATATGTATTATGATTTTTCGGAAATCAATGGCTTAGAAGTGAAAAACATCTTAAGGTGATTGTTCTATTTTTGGCAGTATGGTCTAATGAAAAGCTTGCAATTGCTTCCAAGCTTATTCTCTCATTGCATGACATCAAATTTGAATCTGCTTTCCTTTATGATATTCAGATCTGTGTTATTTGTAAGCAAATCCATGGTTCGTGCACCCAATGTTGCAAATGTTCCACTTACTACCATGCAATGTGTGCATCAAGGGCTGGATATCGCATGGAGGTGAGTTAGTTATTCTCGTTACAGTTTTTCCTTTTTGGATCATAGTTGCTTGTGGTTGGAGAGTGCAATGCTCATGGTCTTGTCATAGGGATATCAAGCTCATATTTCAAATTATTAACATTATGTTGTGTCGTGGTTGCTTCTTGTTGCAATGATCTAATGCCAACAGTTACATTGCTTGGAGAAGAATGGAAAGCAGACAACAAAATGGATTTCTTATTGTGCATATCACAGGTAAAGACTATTTTCTCGAAACTTTTGAGATGCTTTTCAAGAATAAGACTTTTAGAAAAGCATCATGAGGTGAACCATTCTTAGTTGATTGATACCATAGCACACTTTTTCTATGTTCTCATTGTTCCATGTTCTGTGCAGAACTCCAAATCCCGAAACAGTTTTGATTATACAGACTCCTGCCGGGGTGTTTTCAGCCAAAAGTCTTGTTCAAAATCATAAGGGAATGGGTACTCGTCTAATCTCTTCAAAAAGAGAAACTGCTGACGAGGCCTCAACAGCAGAAATTATAAAAGTTGAGCCAGATTCTGCTGCAAGGTGCCGGATCTTTAGAAGAGCGAGTAACAACAGAAAGGTACTTGGTCATCAGTTTCAGAGAAATGATTTGCAGGGTTCTACCCATCCACCTAACTTCATAAACGAAATGCTTTTATTTCCTCTTTGTTCTCAAGTATTTTGGTCTACCAATCTATCTAAAGTTCATCAGAGATAAACACGCCACAGAAGTGGAAGATTTGGATGAAAATAATACTATCAAAAGAAGAAATGCACATGAACGGCTGTGAAATGTTTGGTGCCTTTCTCTCTTTAACCTCAACCGTTAAAGACACGAATGAACAAGTATTTATAACATTTTTTTTTTCACCAGTGTATTGAGAACAGTATTGTCGTTTATATAAACACCAGATAGGTCATGTCTCTGCTGATTCTGGAATTATGAGCTGACGTCAACTAATTTTTTTTATGCTAGTTCTTTAATTGCCATTTTATGCTAGCTTCTTAACTGCTATAAGATTATTGGAATGAAAACTTTCTACTTCACGGATGTTAATTGTTTATCCACTGTATTTTTTTTTTGGTTTCCTAGAGAAGAGAAGAGGAAGCAGTTGCTCACAGACTAACAAGACCTTGTCATCATTCTTTAAGCATAATACAGAGCCTAAATACATTCCAAGTAAAGTTCCATCCCCTATTGCATTTGATTGTTTCATCTTTCTTTTCTATGTTGACGTGAATATCATTGTTAAAACTTTCTTTTGATTGCTCAAATTATTGTGTCAGCAGGTTGTAGAGGAACCTAAGAGTTTTTCTTCCTTCAGGGAAAGACTTTACCACTTACAGGCAAATAATCTAATCTTTTTAGCTAATAGAACTGCGCTCTTGACTTCCTTGATTTCTATTGTAAACATTTTGCAATATTTTGTTTCAGAAAACTGAAAATGATCGAGTATGCTTTGGTAGATCTGGGATACATGGATGGGGTCTTTTTGCGCGCAGAAACATTCAAGAAGGAGAAATGGTACCTTAGTTTTTGAGTTATCAGTAATTATAAGTTGTTAGAATTGATTTTTATACTTATTCTTCTTGGGACTGTTGCGATTCCACACCGCTAGTTGCCAGTGTGGTGGTCTGGTTGTAAGTGTGAAAGATCAACCTACTCTTTTCCTTAAGGTTTTTTATGTAGGATATGTAAAGTCATATATGGTATCAGAGCCGAGATTCCTATAGGGACCTCCTTTGTCACCAGTGTTATGTTGTGTGGTATATAACTCTCTAATTACAGTGAATCGAACTTTGGCATCATGAACTATACACTATTTGAAGCTTCTGAACATTGTCAAGGTTTTTGTGCTTCCAAATTTGGTCTACTATTAGTTGGAGGAGTAAACAGCATTCTTTTCCTGCAGGTTATAGAGTACCGGGGTGAGCAGGTAAGACGCATTATTGCTGATCTCAGGGAGGTTCGTTATCGCTTAGAAGGCAAAGACTGCTATGTGAGTTAGTCTGTTAATAACTTGTCATAAATGCATTTAGCATAGCAAAGGATAGCTGCTTCCCTTTCCACCAACTTTCCTTGATAGAGCTTTAACCGAGATCTAATTTGTTGCAGCTCTTCAAGATCAGTGAAGAGGTAGTGGTGGACGCCACTGACAAAGGAAACATAGCACGGTTAATAAACCATTCCGTAAGTCTCCTATTCTGTAGGGATTGTTGTTTCTGGATCCCTTTCCATTCTGGTAGATCTATCTATTTACAAAACTTGCGCGACCTGGAATATGCTACGCTTCTAATAAATTTGTATATATGGTTGATCAGTGTATGCCAAATTGCTACGCAAGGATTATGAGCGTGGGGGACAACGAAAGTCGGATTGCTTTAATAGCTAAGACCAATGTTTCTGCTGGTGATGAGCTAACGTATGTCATATCTTCCTCTCTCTCTC
>SOPF01023901.1:0-12178 GCA_012979155.1 Hypericum perforatum | reverse complement strand
GTATTCATCTATCATAATCAATAAGAACGTATTCACTTATTTTCACAACGCTCGTAAGTAAATCAGCATTTTGCCACTCAATTTTTTTGGAACTATACATGGCTAGTTTCCGACTCCAACCTTGTGAAGCTTCAACAAAAGACAACCAAAACCTTGCCAGTAGGTCAGCATTTTTTACAAGAATGCAGTTCCCTAAGCAACAATGGACCCTCGTCAAGCTCATCACTATGAATTTTCCTGGACAATGGAAGGCAGAAAATGAGACTACTCATTTAGATAAATCCCTCTCCTGGATGATGGGAGATGGTAACCTGAGCAGAAAGGACATAGAGGGCCCTCAAGAAGGGGCCTTTTGACGATGAAGTTCTGCACTTGCAAGATGTGGTTTGTCGCGAATGGGTTTAGCGATGTCAATAAGATCGCGCAAGGCGATGCGAAGCTCGACGCTCGGATTGTAACGAGAATCACAGATCCTGAAATCGGGTATTTGACCACACCGATCATCTTGGTGCAATGCGCACTCATTGTTCTGGGCGAAAGAAACAGTCTACCAAAAGAAGGAGTTTATCCACCAGGTATAGTTTTTGGCCCAACTGATCTCCAGGAGCGGCTGCAGAAGAATGGAATCTCTTTCTATGTCATTTCGAAGGTTAATGTCCCGACTTAACCGCTGGCCTATTGCACACGACATGGTCATGGAAGCTCAAGAAATAGGTACAAGATAGTTTCGTCTGTACTCTGTTGCAAGTGCTTTGTTCAAACTAGAGGTAGAAGGAATTAATGCAGATGTGTTATTCACGGCACTGCAGGTTTGATGAATAAAGGAAGATAGATGTTTTTTGACCTTGTCAGAACTTGGATCTCCCAGTTTATTACTATGTTATATGTATTTTGACAAGGAAGCTGTTGTTATTCTATATCTCTTACTATATATTATGCTACATGCCCTGTGGCCTTGGATTGGAATGATTTTCAGCTTTCAACGTTGTACAAAGGCCAAAACGACCAATTATATTATCTGACAATTTGATAAAACGTGGTTTTATTGTAGCTCCGTTGACTATGAAATATGAAATAAAAGGTGGAAATGGCAGAACAGCGGAAGATTATCGGGGCATTGTTGGAGAAAAACTTATCAGAAAATATGATAGAACATTGGTTTTAAAATGTGAGCTAAATTTTTATCCAAATTTGACACGGAAAAGATTCAAAATTTGGTTGGAAATCGCAGCAGTTTGGATAATAGTGCGGATGTCTCTATCTTCCTCCATTTGTTTCCCTTGGTCCTTCAATTCGTTTGATTTTTGCAATAAAGCTCTCAGCTTCTCCGAGTTCGTTTACACATTATTTTCCGCATTACACCTACGATTCTTTGGATCTTTCTTTGTACGATCACTTCATATATTTGTTTAACTTTGTTTCATGTCCTCACAACCATTTCTACCACAACAGTAACAAATATATGGAGTCTTGCATGGTTGACTGGAGTGGTTCGTCGGGTTGTTACTCTTGAAAAACTCTCATTATTTTCGGATCGATGGTGGCCCAAGTTCTTTATATCGGTTGGTGGAGAGATGTTGCCATCACGAGTTAGTAGGACACCACCATGCTCCTGATGGCCAATTCCATTATTTCCAATTAAAGGCTCCTGATGGCCAATTCCATTATTTCCAATTAAAGGCTCCTGATGGGGTGTTGGTTCACCACAAAAACGGAAAATACAAATGTCACTCTTTTATTATACCAAATTCTTGTGGTGACAAATGAATTCAAATAGAATTTAGCCAAACCAAATATATTACACGACCTTATTTTATTACACTCCAAAGTAGCTAAAACATTGAAAATGCTGGAATCTTACTTCTTATTTGTGAATTTATTCTCCAAACGGCTCAATCTAGTTTCCAATTATTTTCATAATGGCAGTGTAAGAACTCCCACCAGGCTCAGTGGTTTTCTTGGCTTCTTTCTTGACCTTCATGGCCTTTCTCCTCAGGTTCCCATCATCCATCATCTCCACAATCTTCTCAGCAATCTCTTCCCCTTCCACCAACCTCTCGGGGCCGAACCCCCAGCTCCGTGCCAGCTTCCCGAGCCCCGCCTTCTCCAGTACCTCCGCGTTCATCCCCTGGTCTCCGTGCTGCGGCCATGCGAGCACAGGCATTCCTTTATCCGCGGCCTCCATCACTGAGTTCCACCCACAATGACTCAAGAACAATCCTACGGATGGATGGGACAGAACCTCCTCTTGGTTCACCCACTTTCTCAGAACCAACCCCTTGTCCCTTGTCATGTCCAAGAATGTATCTCCTAGGACATCACTCAGCTCTCCACGATCCTCTTTGTCGATTTTGCTTGTCTTCACCACCCATAAGAACCTTAACCCACTCAGCTCCAACCCTTTTCCTAGTTCTTTAATCTGGTCATAGGACACAGTGGTTCGGCTTCCGAAGTTGACGTACACCACTGATTCGCGAGGCTGCTTGTCTAACCAAGCCAGGCACTCGGTTCGATCTTCTTCGAGCTCGTAACCTTGCATTGGTCCGATAAGGTGTACGGGTGGAAGTGTGCTCGAAACTCTTCCACTGTTAAGCGCGGAGATTGTTTCCGGATCGAACCAATCGAAGCTGTTCATTAATATCCCAGTGGCTTCAGGGAATTCCTTGATGATTACTTTGACATCCTCGGGTATAAAATGTCCGGGCATCAGGAAAGGGGCTGGAATGGTGGACATGTTGAAAGGAACTAAACCCGGGATCTCCAATAACGATGAACTCTTATCAACTTTCTTCGGGTTGGAGAGGATATTTGGCAGGTGAAGCAAAAAAGAGAGGAACCTGTTCAAGAGAAAACTTTTAGTATCTTTAGTAATATCAAGATACCAATTAATTTCCCGCCACAAAATTTCTCAAATAACACCACCTTTGTGTCGTAATTTGAGCAAATACAAGTTCTAGTTATTAAAAAGGAGATAGATTGAATTTTGTTGGAAAAAAATGGGTTTACGAGATCAAAATAAGCTCGAAAGCCCAAAGTTAAATTAGAGTATAAAGGAGATGTGTACCATATCGAATTTGACGAAGAATTTTTCTTTGTTTATAAAGAATTTTGGGAATTTGGTTTTACACAGAATGTGTCCAAAACTTGCTTCGAGTGCCATAGATGCACCAAATTTGACGACCAACAAATTTTAACTTGAAGCTCATGTTTAATGTTACGGAAATTATGACTTGATTTATTCGACGGAGAATACTATAGCATTTACTTACACCTCGTATGCTAAGTGATCATCATAAAATTACTCGCCTGGGAGATGTGGTGTGGAAGACATAGCATGGAACTGCGAGCTCGGCAGCCACGAAGCGCGGGATGCTGCTAGCCGTCATGAAGTCGCAGACGACGGTCGAGAATGCGGCGGACCTTAACAAAGGGTGAACTAGGTGGGTTGACCTCCGGACGGCGTTGTACAAGAGGTGGAAGCCGTCGGCCTTCGAGTCGGGTTCAGGAGGGAGAAGTTGGTACTCAAGGTGGATGATTTCCGGGAACTTGGAGCGGAAGAAACTTATGTGGTTGGCCTCTGCGATGGACGGTATAGGCTTGGCAGTGATGAGGGTGACCTTGCAGCTCCTGGATAGGAGCATGGAGGCCAGCCTCAGGAATGGCGTGAGGTGTCCCATTCCTACATTTGGGATTATAGCTACATGAGGAACATTTGAGCTTGTCATTTTTGCTGAATTCTACTTCTTCGATTGGTATTGGAATTGAGAAATGCTCCCAAGTTCATTATTGAATGAAATCTTTACATACTTATAGTACAAAGCTGTACTTACCAAGCTAATTTACAAGGGAGTTAAAGGTTCTGAAAGTCAGTCGGGACAGGTCATGGTTTAGCTGTTGGAGAATTTTATTATATTGCTAAATGAGCTGGTGCAGATTTGTGTGTGATTTGTTGAGTGCGACTTCCAAGGAGTGTTTAAGAACGTTGTGGATCACGTGGTTGGAGAGAATCGTGAGAGATATTCGACAAGGACAAAAACATTTTTTCCTGGCTTAAAATTTTTCATTAAAAGTTACGATTAC
This sequence comes from Hypericum perforatum, assembly GCA_012979155.1. Taxonomy (NCBI): domain Eukaryota; kingdom Viridiplantae; phylum Streptophyta; class Magnoliopsida; order Malpighiales; family Hypericaceae; genus Hypericum; species Hypericum perforatum. The sequence continues at coordinate 8,098 of SOPF01023901.1, read as the reverse complement.
GAGCCGTATAGTAATATCATTCAGTGAGGCGGTAAATTTATTAGAAGAAGAATATCACATTTACGAAATGTGAACTAATAGAAGCTTCTAAAGGTCCATGAATTGCAAATGCAGTTAAGTTGCACTAAACAGAGGGACAGTGAATATAAATTATTGAAGCTCGGGGTAGGTAACTTAATTTTTTTTTTAAGGTTGGGGTAGGTAACTTAGAAGAACTGTGTTTTGTGCGTGATTTGTTGAGTGCGACTTCCAAGGGGTGTTTTAGAACGTTGTGGATCACGTGGTCCGAGAGATTTGTGAGAGATATTCGACAAGAACAAAAACATTTTTTTCCTGGCTAAAAATTTTGAGCAAATTGTGCTCAAGTCTTAAATCTTTGCTTAATGCTGTTTCCAAAAAGATAATTGTATCTCATACTTTGCTTAAATGTCACTCTAAGGTCCTTAGTACCGAAATCGGGAAATTTCTCTAGTAACACGAGACCTATAATGACTTTTTTCCCTTTAGTCAAAAGTTAAAAAAAAAATTGGGTAAATTCAATTCAATTCACCCAGCACTTTGACTTTCTTGCAAAAACACAAACGCTGCTTGCTACTTCTCTGGCGGTGCCCCTCCGATTGCTACTTCTCCGGCGATGCCACAACCATTGTCTCGGAGCCCCTCCACTTCATTTTTTCCCAGGAGAAGACCCTCCGCTACTTTTCCCTCTCCGACAGCAAAAAGAACTGCTACTCCTTCCCCGTACCCTCCGGATTCTACTTCCTCTGCTCCTTCACCGTCTACAACAACTACGATAGCAAGTCCCATCCGCTGTCCTTCACTGTCTCCACGAGGGAATAACCGTCTTCTCATGGTGTGCCCCCTATCCGAAGAATCTTCCTCGCGACAGCACCTATGTCGACCTCCTTCTGTCGGGCCACTTTTTTTTTCTTTTAATTTTAATTTTTGACTAAAGGACAAAATAGTTATTTCAGATCCTTTGTTACTAGAGAAATTTTCTGATTCTCGTACCGAGGACCTTAGAATGTGACATTTAAGCAAAATAGGATGACTAAATTATTTTTTTTGAAATAGGAGAGACAAAAATAGTAATTTAAGCAAAGACTAAGAACTTGAGGGCAATTTGTTATAAAATTTTTCATTAAAAGTTATGATTACGAGACCGTATATTAATATCATTCAGTGAGGCGGTAAATTTATTAGAAGAAAAATATCACATTTACGAAATGTGAACTAATAGAAGCTTCTAAAGGTCCGTGAATTGTAAATGTAGTGGACCCAGAGAGTTAAGTTGCACCAAACAGAGGGACAGTGAATATAAGTTTTTTTTGGTGAATACCCAGTTATTGAAGCTTGGGGTAGGTAACTTGGAAGAACTGTGTTTCGTGTTTTATAATAGTTTTCAAATTTTTTTTTGCCTAACTTAAATCTAGATTATGTTGATGTTGTTTGATTTTAAACCTACACGAATAACTTCGTGGGAGGAAGCCAGAGACCATTTGGTCCAGTGGCATTGGGACGGGGCGGGGTAGGGTGAAGTCCAGGGTTCGATTCATGGCATAAGCATTTATGATGTAATAGAATAGGATTTAGAATAGGATCTAAAAAAAAAACTTCGTGGGAGGAAACATCTGGTTTCCTAATTTGAGATCATTCTATATTTAAACCCCCTAAGAAGATAATTGATCTTTTTGTTTTCTGAATAAGTAAGAAATGCTAATAAAGAAAACTGATTTTTGTCAGTTTCCACCTGACTGATTGATTCTAAATCATGTTCTTCGTTATGACATAAATTATAATCTCCGTATAGGTGAAATGCTATAAAAGGAACAGTTGAAGTTTTCCTGTGACTGCTGTAAATGGTAAATGATGTGTGTCTAAAATACACATTAAACGCAGAGGATTTTGAGTATGTTTTTGTACTTTAATCTTTAATTCTGTATTATTTTAGTTAACTTTTGAGTTTTAGGTATCTTTAGTTCTGTATTATTTTAGTTAACTTTTGAGTTTTAGGTGACTAATGGACTCTTTGTGCTAATTTATAGGAAAAGAGACAATTTTGATAAGGAATTATATATGAAAGAGGATTCTAGAAAGGATAGTTGCATTGAGGAGATATTTTGGTCTGTTTTGAAGAAGAATTCAGAGAATCTTATTAGAGAAGAAATTGAAGACATTTTTTTTCTCTTTTTGAAGATATAAATAATGCACAAATTGGAGTCTCGAAGAGAAAGTTATGGTCAAAATACTGAAGACTAATCTGACAGATTTTATTTGGCAAAAATTCGGGAACAATATTGAAAATTCACTTTCATGAAAAGTTAGAAATCTTTAGGTCGACTCTTTTAGGTTTTTAGGTTGATGAGAGATATATATATATAACCCTAGTAGCTTTAGTTTTGGTTCTATTGCATATTCTATTATTATTCATCATACTTTTATTTCATATATTATGTTTTATTTTATCATGGGGAACTAATCCTCTTGGTAGATTTGAAGAGGAACCCATGGTTGTGAGGATCTTGTTTCATTCATCTTATTCATTTTAGTATTTGTTTATTCCTTGTGCTTAATACTGTTCTTGAATGCTTTGCGATCGTGAATTTATTATAGAACTCACATGCCATCGATTTCTGATTAGCGGTTGCAGTTAGGAATTGAACTAGGAGCAAAGTTAATTCTACGAGGAATGATTTTTACCAAACTAATTAACTAGAAATAAATAAGGCTAGTTTGTACATACCAAGGTTTTTAGTATAATCGCTAGGAGTATGAACATCTATTCTTAATGCTATTGCCTTCTAGATTAGAAATCAGTTGATATTCTGTCTGTTAGGTGATAAACAACTAGTTAGGCGGTCGTTTGACTAGTTGATTATAGGATGTTAGTAGTCCTTTTGCGGTTGTGGGAGATTTGACCCTATTTGCTAGATGAATTAGATTATCCTTAGTGATCCAGTGATCGACCACGTGGTATTACGACCTTGAATCTACCATTTGTTTCTCATTGTTTTGCATCCATATTTCTTTTCCTTTTCTTAGTTTAGTTTATTTACAACCATTCACAAAACCTCCATTTTACTTTCTTTGTTTACTTTATTAGATTAATCATTTGTGGTCCATCTTTGGATCTGACTCGTTATCTTCCCTTTTTACTACAAGTTTGTCAACTGTGAAATATCAGTTTATTTTGAGAGGTTTCGACACGCTTGTTGCGAGATGCTATTCAAGTCAGCCAAAATCAGTTCAGTCAAAGCCCGATTCAGACATAATCAAGCTGAAATGGAAAGATACAAAATTGCAGATTCCATTCGGGGCCACAACTAGACTCAATCCAAGTGAATCGTGCAAATTTGGAACTGGATCATCCTCTATAGGAAATCTCCTCCAAGACAGTAATACGACTGCCAAATCTGGAAATTTTCTTTCCACTTGTAAATAGATTGTGTATAAACGTAGCTGTGTAAACGTCTTCTTCCTATTAGCTTACTGTAATCTTGTATATAACTGATGTATTCATCTATCATAATCAATAAGAACGTATTCACTTATTTTCACATGGTATCAGAGCTTGGATTTGAATCCTAAAGCTCACAAAATCCTCCCGCAATGTCGGACGAAATTTCCGTTGATGGAGCTGCTGAAGCAGTATCCCAAGCTGTCTCCCACACCAACTGTACTGAACTTCTGAAGAAGATATCTGAGATCGATGGCAACACCAGCCTCAAGATCACTACCGTGTCATTCAATGGCAAGAATTACTTGTCTTGGTCGAAAGCTGTCTTTATCGCACTCTGTGGAAGAGGACGAGTAGGCTTCATCAATGGAGATCTTCCTGTTCCTAAACCCACAGAGGCACATTATCCCGAATGGAGGATGTATGATCATCAGGTAATGTCATGGTTACTTAATTCCATCGATTCAGAGCTCCACGAACTATTCAATTATGCAACATGTTCAAAGGACCTCTGGGATTCGGTCCAATCTTTGTACTCTCAATCCGAGAACATATATCGTATATTTGAGTTAAAAAAAGGCATTGCTGACCTTGAGAAAGGAGATAGACCGTTTGTCGAGTATCTTAGCAGGTTGAAGTCGATGTGGGAAGAGTTATCAACTCTTCGACCAACCACTACAGATGCCTCGGTGATTTCCAAAAGAGAAGAAGAAGATCGAATCTTCAAGATCTTGATGGGCTTAGGTCACGAATTTGATGTCCTCCGTGACCAAATTTTGACTGCTGCCGAGCTCCCATCCCTTCACTCAGTGTGCTCTAGGATCCAGAAGGAGGAAACGAGGAAGAAAGTACTGACATCTTACCAGCAAAATGAATCACGCACCGAAGCCTCTGCCTTCATGAGCACACCCGAAGGGACTGCCTTAGCTACAAAACGGTTCTTGAATTCCAGAGGCGGAAATCAATTCAATCAAAACAAGGGAAGTAAACCTATTACTAAACCTAACTTTCAGTGTGATCATTGTGGCAAGACAGGTCACACAATTGACAGGTGTTGGATTCTCTATCCTCACCTAAAAGTGAAGAAGGATCGACCTCAACTTGACAGGTTTAGCGCATACCATGCCGTCTCTGCTGAACTAGTAAATCAATCAAGTACGATTGCGACCAACAATTCACTAAACTCTTCAATATCAATTGAAGACCTCGCACAACGAGTGTTTCTTCATATGAAGGGCAATGTCGAGTCTAGTCAAATTCCAAAATCCACATCTGGAGAAGGTAAAAGCGGTGAGAAATTTATTTGTCACACTGCTGTATGTTATTCTTCAATTAATCCTAAGGGATATGATGATTCGTGGATAATTGACTCGGGTGCTAATGAGCACATGACAAATAATCGAGATTTGCTCTCCCACGTAAGTAATTTGAGTAACAAATCAATTATGGTTGCTAATGGCTCCTCTATTCCGATTAAGGGACAAGGCAAGATAAATTTTTTTGACTCTCATTTTAAATCTAACGCTATTCTTGTTCCTGAATTATCTAACAACCTTCTGTCCATTAGCAAAATCACAAGAGAGTTGGATTGTCGAGCCATTTTTACTGCTGAATCTGTGATATTTCAGGACCGCAAAACCTCGAGGACGATTGGTGAGGGAGTCATGAACCAAGGGCTCTACATCTTCGATCCCAAGCTCAAGGCATTAGTTGCTACTAAAAATAAGGATCCAAGTCTTTGGCATGATCGATTGGGACATCCGAGCCAGCTGATTTTGTCCAAAATTTTTCCAAACTTCGAAAATAATTCACGTATCTGTGAAAGTTGTGTTTTGTCTAAACATTGCAGGAAACCATTTTATTCTTCCGAATCTGAGTATGACTGTCCTTTTCAACTGATACATTCCGATGTTTGGACTGCACCACATCCTTCTTATGATGGATTCCTGTATTATGTTTCTTTTATTGATCACTATAGCCGCGCTACTTGGATCTACTTGCTTAGACATAAGAGTGATGTATTCTCTAAATTCGTAGAGTTTTTTCGTCTGATTACTAACCAATTTGATGCCAGAATCAAGATATTTCGTACAGATAATGGCACGGAGTATCAGAAAGAATTTAAGGAATTCTTATCCAAACATGGAATCGTTCACCAGACATCATGTGTTTACTCTCCGCAGCAAAATGGCATAGCGGAAAGAAAAAATTGACATCTTCTTGAGGTTGCCCGAGCCTTGATGTTTCGAATGAATGTGAAAAAGTGTTTCTGGAGTGATGCCATACTAACAGCTTGTCACCTAATAAACCGACTACCGAGCTCAATCCTGAATTTCAAATCCCCTGTCGAGCTTATCAAAAATAAAAAACCAGACCTGAGCTATTTGAAAGTATTTGGTTGTTGTTCGTATGTGCAGGTTCCAGCTGAGAAAAGGGATAAGCTTACCCCGCGATCAATCCGGTGCATCTTCCTGGGTTATTCAACAACCCAGAAGGGGTACAAGTGTTACTCTCCCTCTCTTAAAAAATTGTTTACTTCCCGGGATGTGCAATTCCTTGAATACACTCCTTTTTATTTGGAAAATCAACGTGAGGGGGAGCATCATTCGACCTCTCCTACTGACAATTGTGATTTGAGCCCTCATTTTCAGGTAATTCGCACGAAACCAAAAAATCCCAGTATAAGCGAAGCTCAAAAACCCAATGGAAACCCATATGATGAATCGCAAGGTCTGGCACAATTAAATTCAATCGAACCAGGAGAACCTCAATCGAATATTGACCCAGGTATGACCTCAGCATCAGACTCCCAATTAGTCACTGGAGAATTTGAATCTCAACATGATACAGGATATGATTTGATTGAGAACTCTATTGAGCCAAACTCATCAGACCAAACTGTCAGGAGGTCCTCTAGGATTAAATTTCCCAACTGCAAATTAAAGGATTTTAAAACGTTTAAGGTTCTTTACCCAATTGAAACTCACTTGTCGTATGATCACTTAGGCAGTAAACATAGAGCTTTTTTGGGAAGAATTGATGCTGATATAGAACCTAAGTCATTTCACGAAGCAATTAAGCACAAGTCATGGCAAAAAGCAATGGCCGAGGAATTAGAAGCACTTAGAAAGAATGAAACCTGGACTGTTTGCGACTTACCAAAAAATAAAAAAGCTATAGATTGCAAGTGGATTTTTAAAATTAAACACAATAGTGACGGGACCGTTGAGAGATATAAAGCTAGGCTCGTGGCAAAAGGTTTCACCCAAACCCCAGGGATTGATTATGGTGAAACCTTCGCTCCCGTAGCCAAAATGAACACCGTCCGTATTCTCCTCTCTGTTGCAGTGAATTTAGGTTGGTCCGTTGACCACATGGATGTAAAAAATGCATTCTTGCAAGGCAACCTCGAAGAGGAGGTTTATCTATCACTACCACCGGGTCATCTACTCAAAGAATCAGGTAAAGTTTGTCGTCTTCACAAGGCAATTTATGGACTTAAACAGTCACCGAGAGCCTGGTATAATCGACTTAGCGGTGAACTGATAAGCCTTGGATTTAAGAAGTGCCATACCGATTCCTCCCTATTCATCCGTGATTCTGACGAAGGTAAACTCATCTTATTAGTTTATGTTGACGACATACTGATTACAGGGAGTACTTCTCATTTGATTACAAAATTGAAATCTGAATTACATGCTCGCTTTGACATTAAAGATCTTGGCAAAATGAAATATTTTCTGGGAGTCGAGTTAGCTTACTCTTCACAAGGTATTTTCCTAAATCAAAGGAAGTACGTTCTAGATCTTTTGCAGGAAGTCAAGAAACTCGGTTCCAAACCGTATCAGACACCCCTCGAACCAAATCTCAAAGTGCTAAACCATGAAGGTGAGCCATACCCGCATATCAGCACTTTTCAAAAACTGGTAGGCAAGCTGATTTACTTGACCATTACCAGACCCGACATTACTTATGCGGTCAGTCTCATTAGTCAGGTTATGCATTCGCCACGCATCCAACATGTTGAGATCATGGATCGTATTCTCAAGTACTTGAAGAACTGTCCAGGGCGTGGTATACTCATGCAAAAATCTGGTCACCTAAATATTTCAGCCTTTGGTGACTCTGATTATGCAGGTTGCAGAAATAATAGGCGTTCAACCTCCGGATATTGCTTGTTCGTAGGGAACAATCCCGTCGTATGGAGGTCCAAGAAACAAAATGTGGTCTCTCGTTCGAGTGCCGAAGCCGAATACAGAGCTATGGCAGTCACTCTAACGGAGATCATCTGGATTAAAAATCTTCTTACTGAGCTTAATTTTCGTGTGCAGGTCCCGATACCCCTACATTGTGACAATGAGGCCGCCATTCATATCGCCACAAACCCAGTCTTCCATGAAAGGACTAAGCACATTGAAATCGACTGCCACTATGTCCGGGAACGGGTTCAAGACGGCACAATTGTCACTCCCTACATAGCCAGTGAAGAACAAACCGCTGATCTCTTCACCAAAGCACTGGGATCCTCACTATTCGATAAGCTACTCTTCAAGTTGGGGATGTGCGATATTTACACCCCCAACTTGAGGGGGAGTGTTGCGAGATGCTATTCAAGTCAGCCAAAATCAGTTCAGTCAAAGC
>SOPF01023888.1:0-30218 GCA_012979155.1 Hypericum perforatum | reverse complement strand
CCATTAGGGTCGTGACACTTGAAAGAGTTGGAGGGCGTCGAGTTATTGGAGGCCTCTAGTCAACCCAGAAATGTTTGTCCGAGTTGGAAAAAAATGCCTCTAGTCTGCCTCTGCTGACCTAATTTGAGTAACTTCTATATATATACATGTAAGTCTCATTTGGAGGTCTCTTTCATCTTTAAATCTAGAGATAAGTGAGTAAAACTCTAAAAAGTTTATGTATTTTTTTCTTAGACAATAGATGAGTGAGTGAAACCGTAAAGTGTGTGTCCTTTGTTTGAGTGAAGAGTAGAGTGACATGAGTGGCTAGAGTGAGAGAGCTCCTCAAATGAAAAAAGGAGGCTTGTGTGAGGTATTCATTATAATAGAATGAGTGAAGCTCAAATGATGTAGTGAATCTCTCCTGGTTTGGAAGCTTTTAGACGTAGGCCATCGTGTGGTCGAACTAGTTGACCAAATACTTGTGTCCCTCTTCCTTCCCTTTGTTGTTTAATTCTTATCTTGTGTGTATTTACTCTCCTGGACTGTGGGCATTGCATTTCTTGGGTTTGCTAGCGGGTGTGTGCTCGTAGGAGAGAGTTAGGATAGTACTCTATTTCTCCAACAGCTGGTATTAGAGCTCGGGTTAATGTTCTAGTAGGAGCAAGCACCATGGGTGATATGAGGTTTCCTGTGGATAAGTTCGATAGTGTTGACACAACTTTTGGAGGATGCAAATCGTAAACTACTTGTATGAGAAGGATTTGCATATCCTTTTTAGTGAGAAGAAACTAGACAACACAAAAAAATGAGTGAAAGCTCCTAGACCAGAAGGAGATGAGCGTGGTATGCTTATCATTATCTAAGAGCATAATGTTGCACACGGTGAAGACAAAGAGCACCAAAGAGATATTGAGAACTTTTTTCAAGATGTGTGAGAAGCCCTCGGTCATCAACAAGGTGCACTTGCTGAGGAGGTTGTCTAATCTCCAAATGGTGGAGAGTGATACGGTGGCCAAGTGTCTCAATAATTTCAACACGATGATAGCGCAACTGAGCTTGGTGAAGATCAACTTTGATAATAAGATACAAGCCCCAATTTTTCTATGTTCCTTACCTAATAGTTGGAGTGGCATGATCACGGTGGTAAGTGCTTTGACAAAAAAGTTAACATTAAAGTTGATGAGCTGATGGTCTTGATTATGATCGAGAAGATTTATAGAAGAGAGTCTGAAATAGCCTCAAAATTAACTTTGAATATTGGCAATAGGAGGAAGCATTGGGTAATTAAAGAAAGATCAAAATTGGTCGAAGTCTAATTCGATTGGTGGTCTGAAGAGGGACATAAATTTAGTTTAATGCTATAATTATGATCAGTATGATCACTATAATGATGAGTGTATGACACATAAGAGGAGGACGAGTTGGTGAATCTCTGCGTATTAATAAAATAATAAAAATAATTCTTGATTAAACTATTATGAAACAATTTAATTATTGAATCAACACCAACAATAACTATGAGTGAAAATTTTGCTCAACTATTCTTTTCATGGTATAGGCACAAAAAATCCACCAATCTTGATGTCAATATTGAGTTAATGGTGCAGGGTATAACAAATATAATGATAGTGCGAAACTCGTGTATTCCACGAATAAATAAAAGCGATTCTGATTAGACTAAAAACCCTCGGTAGATTTGAATATTGGCAATAGGAGGAAGCATTGGGTGAAGTTGAAGAAAGATCATAATTGGTCAAAGTCCAATTCGAATAGTGCTTTGAAGAGGGAAAAAATTTTGGTTTATACTATAATTATGATCAATATGATCACTATAGTGATGAGTGTACGACACGTAAGAGGGAGGACGAGTTGGTCAATCTCTGCGTATTAATAAAATAATAAATATAATTCTTGATTAACTATAAGAAACAATTTAATAATTCAATCAACACCAACAATAACTATGAGTGAAAATTTTGCTCAACTATTCTTTTCAAGGTATAGGCACAAAAAATCCACCAATTTTGCCTACAACATTGAGTTAATGATGCAGCAAAAAGGTATAACGAATACAACGATAGTACCGAACTTGCATATTCCACGAATAAATAAAAGTGAAACTCTCGGTAGATTTATTTGTTAAAAGTCGCCCTAAACATAGACCTCATTACGGATCGAATTTGAATTTATCTAAATAGAAATCATATTCAATTTGTCCAAAGATAAATCAAATACGAATTATAAAACTTCAAACTCGAATCAAATCTGAATTGAATTCGAATTAATTCATAAAAATTTAATATTTAATGAAAAATAAATAGGAATAATTATTCAACATTTTTTTTACAATTTAGGCTTGCACTTAATGTACCAAAGTAAGTTGCCTACGTATCCTTAGCTTCGAAGGAATCAAAGCCCATGTAATTCTCTTACTTTTATGGAGCTAACTCACTTAGTCAGACATGTTTATGTTTCACCAGTTGTGGCCTCATCGAGGTCGTATAGTTAGTCAAAATTTTCTCAGACCAATTCTTGTTGTCGTTTTTCTGCCTTGATCCAATCAGCGAATAATGTTTGTGCCTTCAAAGATTGTAGTATCATTGAGTACCTGCGTAAAATAGAGAATTGAGATTAGAATGTATAAAATTTGAAGAATAAAACGTGGTATTTATAGAGTTGGAAGTTGAAATTTATTTTAGGGCAAATTACCCTCAAGTCCCTGGTTTTTACCAAAATCTCCTATTGGGTCCCTCCTATTACATAAATGATTAATTCGTCTCTGTTTTATTCAAAAATGTTTGTCTCGGGTTCCCACCGACCAAATTGAATTTTTTTTTTAATTTTTTGTCATGTGAAATGACTATTTTATCCTTCACAAAACGACAAAAATATGATGAAATTTGTCATTTTGTGAAGGATAAAATAGTCATTTTACATGACAAAAAATTAAAAAAAAGTCTGATTTGGTTGGTGGGGACCCAAGACAAACATTTTTGAATAAATCAGGGACTTAATACTCATTTATGACAAAGGAGGGATCCAATAGGAGAATAATGTAAAGACCAGAGACCTAAGGATAATTTGCCATTTATTTTATGGCAAAAAAAAGGGGCTAAAATTTTTTTTTAATAAACCTCGTCTGCGCATTCCACCCGAAAACCCCCCCTCCCGACTTTTTTTAATATATATATATAGTATTTATATATATGAATTTGAATCGAATTCTATATGAATTTAACTTGAATCATATTCAAATTAAATTCGTCGGTTTGACGAATTATAAAAATTTTAAACAAAATACAATTCGAACTATGATGAATTCAAATCAAATTTTTGATGAAGCTAATTATATATGAATCGAATTCAGAAATCGAATAAAATCAAATTACGAATCAGATTCAATTCTTGATCAGATCTACCTAGACATTTACGTAGGTTCTCTTATGTAGAGTTTACAGAAACCTGCAACTACCAAAACTCTCAAATAGTCTGTAAATGAAATCATAATAAACAGGAAATTGAATTAAACTAGGAAACTAAAGAAACACATCCTCTAGGAAGCCTTTAATAGGGGAATACGATCATGCTGCGTCGCCATCAGCTAATTTGCTGAGAAATTTACTTAAAGGTCATTCCCAAACCCCAAATTTGGTTTAGACAGTGTAGCCGTTGTTGTTGCTGCCATTAGCATCGTCTGGCTTTACGGACCAACGGTTGACTCGGCTTGAAGCTTTTACCACCTGCATTGTGACAATGAGGCAACACAAGAGCTAGTCATTCATTTCACAAAATATAACAACTTGCAAATTTACGAGCAACAACGTCCACGGGATCAACGATACCCGAACGCTTTTCAACAGACACATAGATCAGGAGTAGCATATTAATAAGTGATACTTAGCTCGATTGACTCCAAATAATGTTGGCCGAACCTCGAACTAGAACCACCACGCACACCCGAAACTCGAACTGAAACCTCGAACCAAAAACCTGAGTCGTGCTTCGAAGCACTGTCCTTAAGAATCAATTCGCCTATCGACGATGACCCTCCAGGATTAAACAGGCTCTTCCAAGTGCGGAACTTGGGTGATCTATGAACTAACAAGAACAAGCAACATCAGAGCAATTCTGGGGAGAGGAGAAGAGAATTCGAAAAGTGCACATTTGGAAGCTCACTGGCGACCTCTATATATAGTAGCTCAAGGAGATCATGGGGCAGAAAAATCAGGGCCAAATATTAACGTTAGTAACTACTTTTGACTGTAACAGCTTATAACGTTTAGCAAAAAATCAGGGAGGTTTTCGCAAATAAAGGAAATGCATTTTGACTGGACCAGATTTTAGAAACAAAAAGAGATTCTCCCCGTTTTACATGTAGGCTCAGTCAAAGCCAAAAATAATGTAGGATTTTTCGGAAGCTGTTACATGTATTGTAACTTCTTCTCAAATATCCATCTTTTTAGTTAGGCCCATTTTATTTTACTTTTCAAAAATAACAAGCTCTTTACAAGCCCAATAACACTCTTCTCCTTATAAACTTAGCTACCCATCCTTGCACAAACCAATGTGGGACAAGGGTTTGTTAAAGGGTAAGTCAAATTCATCTTTGACTTCATCTTTCTCTTTCTTCTCTTTTGTTTTATTATAATTTCTAACAAATAAAGGGCGTAAGTGATAAGTTTACAGTACCTTGCAGCTGCTAAAAATCCAAAGCAGACCATCAGTTGCCATGAATTCAAGTTGATGCTGCAATCGAATAGAAGTCATCAACAACTCTTTATAAAATTTACACAAACAGAACCAATCGTGTACAGATTCTATGCTAAAGAATCCTGCAATTTTCAATGATCATGAATCCGATATTTTAGTTTGTACAAGCATATTATAAACTCGGATGCTTACCAAATGGAGAAAGCGGATATTTCAACAGCAGCATTTGGCATATATCCTGCAACTAATACTAAGATGGAGTTGTACCACATCTCCAAGCTGCCAACATAAATCAGCCTATGTTAATACCAGATAGCGCCACGTAGCGTCGACACCATAAATACTATAGTGGTATAGCTGATAGCGGAATAGCCACTAAACTGCTATTCTTCGTAATTTCCGCGACATTATGGCACATTGAAGCCAAATGCGTAGTGATGAGCTGTTCCACGACTCTATGCAGCTATAGCACGCTATTGATAACATAGAAATCAGCCAAGCTAAAAGTGTGATAAATGGGGTTATTCCTAAACAAAAAAATATGTCGATTCGATGAGTAACAAAATGATGCATACAACAGAATTAGTGCAACACAATACTTCAATTTCGAAATGAACAAAAATCGGGAATTACCAAAGCATCAATCCAGAAGATACCGAGAGCTTCACCACCGGCCAGAGTTCGGTAAATGCAGCTTTTGAGAAACCAGTCCACGTATCACCACACCAACCGCCAAAAACGTACACAAACTCTCCGAAAACTACTAGCCAAGAAGATGAAATCAGCACGATCATTGCGCCGGGGAACCCCCAATCGAATTTCAGAACGAACAACGCAGACATTGCGACGTGGAGAACGAACGCTGGCGCTGTAAGCCACCCTACGATCTTGTTCTTCATCTGCGCTTGCAGGAACCTTTGAATAGACATGGAGAAGACAAACTTATATATGAATGGGATGAACCAAAGGGACACCGTCCCAGCTTCCTCTGATATTAATGCATCCTGTCCTAATCCGACCAGAATTTGTTTGGTGAAAATGAATAGCGGCAGACATAACGTCACGGTAAGAAAGTTTATGATCCATGAGCGTTGAAGGTAGATCCCCATCATGTGGTATTGTCCGGCTCCGAATGCTTGTCCGCACAAGGTCTCCGTCGCGCTTGACATGCCGAGCTTGTTGCAAAAAAAGAAAACCATCAGCAATTACAGATTAGCGAGGGCCTGATCGGCCGGCCTTAGAAGATACGTACCATTATGGCGTTGACAAATTGGATGATGACATTTTGCTCGAGGGCGAAGGCCGCGAGGACAAGCTCGCTAACATGGCCGAGGAACAACTGAGTCATCACAATGGAGCCATATGATGTCACTCTTGATATGATCCCAGGACCAGCAATACGCCATATCTTCTTGGACTCTGTCCAAACTCTACTCTTCAAGTCAACAACCTTCACTTCTGATGATGGGAGCAGCCTTTCTACTGCTGAATCTGTCATGTTACTGTGCAATCAAAACAACAACTTCACAATTAATATCAATTTCACTAATTTATAAGTGAGCAGTATCAAATTATGGAGTACAATTAAATTATTCCTTCTTGTTTAACGTAATTGCATTTTCTGTCGCAAACTTGACATTGAATAAACACAGAAAATTAAAATACCAATTTAGTGTTGGATTTTTCGGAAAAATTATACTAAACAGTATAACGCAGCGGAATTTAAAATTCGAAATTTTAATTAACCAACATAATTTAACTGATATGACTTGTATATAAATTACATAATTTAATTGCGATAATTAGATTGAACAGAAATAGCTCACAGTGCTTGCATATGCGATGTCGTAGAGCAATGCCTCTACTATGGTATCCACGTAGCCCGATCTACGAATTCTCGAAAGTCGTGTTCTTCGTGAATTCGCTAGGAGAATTCTTGACCAAGAACAATATAGAGAAGTTTGTTTTGATGTGTTTATGATGTTCCAAACCATCCATATATATAGCAAACTAACAATTAATTAATTAATCAACAATTGATTATTTAATCACTTGTTTATCATATAATAATTGAAAATGGGGGAGGAGTCATCTTGGTTAGGTTTTTATTAGGTCTTCCTCTTTTTTTTAATTAGTTAATTAATTAATTATTAATCAATTAATAATTAATTAATTAATTAATCAATTAATAATTAATTAATTATATATTTCAAAAACAAAATTCTTTCCAATATATTATTTTCTTGACCCAGTCATTTTAAATAATAAATTTTGCTATACATTTTATTATTTAATTAAGTCAAACTTAATTAAACAATTACAATCATAATTCTATCTAATAGAATTATATTACTTCTCTATAAATTAAATATTGATCAAATTAATATTTAATCTAACCGACTTCAATTCGTAAATAAGAACTACTTGTTGTGTAACCCATAGGCCCTTATATATCGAGCGCTTAGTCAAACTAACGGTCTTAGTCTAAACCTAGACAATAAACCATACTATCTCAATACATAAGGTACGTTGCGAGGATATTCCAACTGCCTGTAATGTGAAGTTCATAGTGGTACGGTCCTTTCATTCACGAATACTTGATTAAATCTAGAACATGATTACGTGTCTGTTCTAATAATTTAATCATATTATCTCATTCTATTAATTGATCATACCGTCACTTCAGACACCATTCTGAAAATGACGCACATTGGCCAATGATTTACGATCCAATTAATTATGAGAAGACAAGTATTCTCTCCAAGTCTATTCGAGGAATGAATTCTATTCTTGGCTCAACTACCACGCACATATACTTCGTGATGTGCCTAACATATGCCATATCTACTCCGTTAGGAGTGCAAGCGTCGGTCATGGTTAAGGTCCATCACTCCGTACATGTCGTGCGTATTGACCTCAAGTCAAAGGACTACTTCACTACTCCACAAACCGATATTTCCATAGACAAGTAAATAGAATAAATCAAACAGTTTTTCGGTCGGGTATACCAATACTCTCTAAAGTATCTATGCATCCATCATGAAATACCTAGTATCTCGTAGTTGTGAGAACTACTACATACTCTAAGAATATGATGGAAATCGCACACCAATCTCCATTGCATCATCGATATCCCATTCTCGATGATCATCGATTGGGGCAATTTAAGAACTATGTTTATTATTAATTAAAATCTCACATTCTTAATTATAACATAAGTTCATGGGAACATAAATATGAATATATACAAACAATCAAATAATATATTCATTTTACGTAATGCCAAATATTATTAATCAAATTAATATTACAACTGAATATTGATCAAGTACAATGTCCTATCCAGATTGTCTCTAGGACATATAAATACTAACAATCTCTCACTTGGCCTAGAGCCAATCACCCATGTGTCTAACACCCAGACTCGTGAAGTGTCTAGAGTATTTTTCTACACTCAGTGGTTTGGTGAAAGGATCGGCCAAATTATCCTCTGTGGGAATACGTTCTAACTCTATTTCCTTTCTTGCTATGATCTCTCGGATCAAGTGATAGCGTCTATGTACATGCTTGTTTCTATTGTTGGATCTTGGTTCCTTTGCCTATGCAACCGCACCAGTGTTATCGCAATAAACTTTTATTGGAAGACTGGCACTTGGAACCACCCTTAGTTCTTTCAAGAACTCAGATATTCAGACAGCCTCCTTGGCGGCTTCTGATACAGCAATGTACTCAGCCTTGGTTGTCGAATCTGCGGTCGTATTTTGCTTAGAACTATTCCAACTTACCGACCCGCCATTAAGCATAAAAACATAACCTGATTGTGACTTCATGTCATCACAATCAGTCATGAAACTGGCATCGGTAAACCCAGTTACCACAAGTTCTGGCTGCCCACCATAGACTAAGAAATATTCTTTAGTTTGTCTAAGATACTTCAGAATATTCTTAACAGCAATCCAGTGACTATCACCTAGGTTCTTCTGGTATCTACCAGTAATACTGATAGCGTAGGCCACATCGGGTCTAGTGCAAGTCATGGCATACATGATGGATCCAATCGCAGATGCGTAAGGGATACCCTCCATGTGTTTGATTTATGCTTCTCCATGTGTTTGATTTATGCTTCTTCAGAAGGACAATCCTTCTTTGATAGCTTAATCCCATGATTTGCTGGCAGATAACCTCTCTTAGAGTTCTCCATTTGAAAATGCTTCAGTATTTTGTCTATGTATGTAGATTGTGATAGCCCTAACATCCTTTTAGATCTATCTCTATAAATCTTTATTCCAAGGATGTAAAAGGCTTCACCTAAGTCCTTCATCATAAAGGTCTTAGACAGCCAATTCCTTACGGATTGCATTAGCGGGATGCTATTTCCTAAAATCAATATATCATCCACATATATGATAATAAATACAGTCTTATCCCTTTGGCATTTTCGATAAACGCATGGATCTTCCGTATTTCTAACGAAGTCAAACGATTTGATAGCTTCGTCAAAACGAATATTCCAACTCCTAGAAGCTTGCTTTAATCCATAAATGGATCTCTGTAGCTTGCATACTAGTTGTGAATTTGTCTTGGATGTAAAACCTTCTGGCTGTGTCATAAACATACGCTCCTCGAGGTTTTCATTAAGGAAAGCCGTTTTAACATCCATCTGCCAAATGTCATAATCATAGTATGCGGCTATAGCAAGTAAAATCCGAATGGACTTAATCTTTGCAACTGGTGAAAAGGTCTCATCATAGTCAATGCCTTCGCGTTGTCTATAACCCTTTACCTTAACCTTGCAATTCTTTTCTCATTGGCATGACCAAGTCTACAATGCCATAAGAAGGTGAGATTTTCCTGATCACTTAATTTGAGTTTCTTGTTTTCCACATTAAGAATATCATGCCCACCATTCAACAAGTATAAACCATTTTGAAGAGAAGCATTTCCATAAGCAATACCATTTAACGAAAAGTAGCAACTACTGTTCGAGAAATGGAAAGATAAGCCCTCAATGTCCAACATCGGAATGGATATAATATTTCTGGTAA
Source organism: Hypericum perforatum (assembly GCA_012979155.1). Lineage (NCBI taxonomy): Eukaryota > Viridiplantae > Streptophyta > Magnoliopsida > Malpighiales > Hypericaceae > Hypericum > Hypericum perforatum. The sequence goes on along the minus strand of SOPF01023888.1, from coordinate 20,481 downwards.
TAGATGGAACAAAATAACAATTATTAAGTTCCAGTCTATATCCACTAGGTAGATCAATACTATATGTCCCTACGCGTTCAGCAGCAACTCGTGCTCCATTTCCTATGCATAGAGTGATCTCACCCGGTCTAACTACCCTACTGTTCTTGAGACCTTCCACATTCGTACAAATGTGTGAGCCACAAGCGATATCTAATACCCAGCAGTTAGATTCATTAGTGGACATGCTTATCTCAATAACAAATAATTCTCTTTCAACAGAAATACCTAGTATCTCATTTTCTTCATGCCTTTGCATCAAATGCGTACTTTGTTGCCAATCCAGAAAATTCGGCCCAGCCAATTTATTTGATTCCAAATCCAGTTTCATCAATATGTTAGCTATTTCAACACACCTAAGGAAATAAAATTAAAACTGGAATTAAAAAAATATATAATTCCTATTGATCAATATTCAGTAATCAAAATAAACATGGCCTTTTGTCTTATTTTGTCTCCATTATTTTCACATATTCAACGACCTCATCGGAAGAATACGAATTTATATCTAATATAAATCTTAATGGACTAGGATCCACATTCCTACTATTACAACCCCTGCTTTGGCTGGTGATTGTAATAGCATAATCGGTAGGTCTCTAAACCAATTGTACTTCATACAATTCCTAGTTATGGGACCAAGTCCAGTTGATGTCCCCTAGTTATTTCTTTGCTTTGGCGAGTGAAATAATTTCGGTTGGCTTACAACCATCACACGGCAACATTTACATGTCCTTATAAGAGTTCCATAAGACGTAATTGCAAGCAAAAGACTTTGGTCTTAAATAATATAGAGCGAAATCTCGGTTTCTCTTAATTATGATGGAAGACATCATTCATTCTAAATAAAAACCATATTTAAGTTTGAGGAACATTTTATTTGTTCAAAACAAGATCTATGCATTATTTTACATAATATTTATAAGTCATACTTAAAAAATAAATGTAAACATACATTTGAATCTAATTCAATTTAACATAAAGACCTAAATATAATTAATTCAAAACTAATTTAAGGACTTTATTATAATTTTAGAATTAATTTAAAGATCAAAACGTAATTTTCCATAGGTTAAAATCACATAAACCATCCTAGGACTAAGCTAAAAAATCAGAAAGTTCCGAGGACCAAAATGTTATTTAACTAGTTGGCAAAATTACGAAAAGGTCTTTTTAATTAATTAGGGACCAAACTGAATAATTTCCAAAATCTTTAGTGACCCAATTGAAATTTACCAGCTACTGGATAATTTCAGTTTACCGCAAGGACTAAATTGAAATTTCTAAGAAATTCCGATGACTAAATCGTAATTAGTCCAGAAGTGGCAAATTACAGAAAACCACAGGGACCAACTTGCAATTTCTAAATTCTCAGATTTGCAAGGAGGCCCCTGAAGAATTCTAAATTTCCAAAAATCAGTCCTTTGCAAATTTCAAAATGGTCCTTCGTCTTCTCCGACGAGCCGTTTTCGTTCCGGGCTTTGCCGGGTGTCACCGCCGGCACCACGGTGTAGCCCACGGCGAGACGAACTCACGGGTGCCATCCGTTTGCCCAGAACCGGTGCGTAGCAACCGTAAACAGCTTCGAAAGCTGATGAGAAAAATTTCCGATACGAAGTTCGAAAGCTTCGTTCGGAGCCGTTTCAACCTCCACCGCCTGCTGCATCGAATCCCCAGGACCCGGCAAACCTTTTGGTGGTTCCCGTTTGGCCGTTCGACATTCGTGGAGGGTTGCCCACGTCGGAGCTCGTTGCCCGAAGGTTCTCCCGCAATAACTTCGTTATCCCGGTCAACCGACGGCGACCTCCGGCACCAACGTATTCCACTCGTCGAGCCAAGCTCGACGGTGGTCTCCAATCGCCGATAGGCTACGCATGGCGGCCACGGCCGTCGACGGTCGGCGTCGGGGTTTAAAACGATTTCCTGTTTCGCAGCTCGTTGTGGCCGGAATTGGCTTTGAAAACCGACGGCGGAAAAATTCGATCCGAAGTTTCAAAACTTCGATCGAGGCTGTGCCAAGCTACACCGCGACACCATGGCCAAGCCAAGACCAGGCGATGTCGTTACCGACGTCGACATTGCATAACCAAAACCCAATCGGCTTCCACTACGCGATGAACAACCGACAACCCAAGCCCCGACTACATCGTCTCCTAAGCCCGACTGACCCCTCAGTTCCGTTCATCAACAACGTGTCGGGCTACCTCAAAGGTTTAGTGGTCGTCGGCGTCAGCATCGGGAGATGAGGTTCGGCGCTTTGGTTTGTGTTTGGAAAAGTGTCGGTAATTGAATTACCGACTAACAATTAAACAACTTCCTTTGTTTAAATTAAACCATACTAACCCAGCCTTCGATAATTGATTAATTGAAACCCAGTTTATCAAATCACAGAAGGTTTTGTATTAAAAATTCCTGTTCGGCAATTTTTAAGAAAACCCAGTTTTATTTTATTATAAATATTAATATATATTCGAAACATATATTACTAATTATCACATATTATTATGTATACAGTCAAAATCAGCCTAGCTCTGATACCAATTGTTGGATTTTTCGGAAAAATTATACTAAACAGTATAACGCAGCGGAATTTAAAATTCGAAATTTTAATTAACCAACATAATTTAACTGATATGACTTGTATATAAATTACATAATTTAATTGCGATAATTAGATTGAACAGAAATAGCTCACAATGCTTGCATATGCGATGTCGTAGAGCAATGCCTCTACTATAGTATCCACGTAGCCCGATCTACGAATCCTCGAAAGTCGTGATCTTCGTGAATTCGCTAGGAAAATTCTTGACCAAGAACAATATAGAGAAGTTTGTTTTGATGTGTTTATGATGTTCCAAACCATCCATATATATAGCAAACTAACAATTAATTAATTAATCAACAATTGATTATTTAATCAATTGTTTATCATATAATAATTGAAAATGGGGGAGGAGTCATCTTTGCTAGGTTTTTATTAGGTCTTCATTATTTAATTGACAATGGCAATTGATGCCAGCAACTCGTGCCACCCCTCCCCCCCCCCCCCCCCCCCCCCCCCCCCCCCCCCTCCTTTTTAATTAATTAATTAATTACTTAATTAACCAATTAATAATTAATTAATTATATGTTTCAAAAACAAAATTCTTTCCAATATATTATTTTTTCGACCCAGTCATTTTAAATAATAAATTTTGCTATACATTTTATTATTTAATTAAGTCAAACTTAATTAAACAATTACAATCATAATTCTATCTAATAGAATTATATTACTTCTCTATAAATTAAATATTGATCAAATTAATATTTAATCTAACCGACTTCAATTCGTAAATAAGAACTACTTGTTGTGTGACCCATAGCCCCTTATATATCGAGCGCTTAGTCAAACTAATGGTCTTAGTCTAAACCTAGACAATAAACCAGACTATCTCAATATATAAGGTACGTTGCAATGATATTCCAACTGCCTGTAATGTGAAGTTCATAGTGGTACGGTCCTTTCATTCACGAATACTTGATTAAATCTAGAACATGATTACGTGTCTGTTCTAATAATTTAATCATATTATCTCATTCTATTAATTGATCATACCGTCACTTCAGACACCATTCTGAAAATGACGCACATTGGCCAATGATTTATGATCCAATTAATTATGAGAAGACAAGTATTCTCTCCAAGTCTATTCGAGGAATGAATTCTATTCTTGGCTCAACTATCACGCACATATACTTCGTGATGTGCCTAACACATGTCATATCTACTCCGTTAGGGGTGCAAGCGTCGGTCATGGTTAAGGTCCATCACTCCGTACATGTCGTGCGTATTGACCTCAAGTCAAAGGACTACTTCACTACTGCACAAACCGATATTTCCGTAGACACGTAAATAGAATAAATCAAATAGTTTTTCGGTCAGGTATACCAATACTCTCTAAAGTATCTGTGCATCCATCATGAAATACCTAGTATCTCGTAGTTGTGAGAACCACTACATACTCTAAGAATATGATGCAGATCGCACACCAATCTCCATTGCATCATCGATATCCCATTCTCGATGATCATCGATTGGGGCAATTTAAGAACTATGTTTATTATTAATTAAGATCTCACATTCTTAATTATAACATAAGTTCATGGAACATAAATATGAATATATACAAACAATCAAATAATATATTCATTTTACGTAATGCCAAATATTATTAATCAAATTAATATTACAACTGAATATTGATCAAGTACAATGTCCTATCCAGATTGTCTCTAGGACATATAAATACTAACATTTAGATACAACAAAAAAATTAATCTAATGAGCAAACGCATCAATGTAGATTATCAAGTTGATTAGAAGATAAAAGAGAGAGCCAAACAGTCTCACCTTCACTTCACTCAACATAAGAAAAAAATTATTACTTGGCTGTTTTGAACATTACCTGCTAGTCTCAGAGTTGTGCTCCAACCATCTGCTTCCAAGGCAACAAGATAGTTTGGTAAGCGGTCAGGCAGCTTAAGTAAGGATATACGAAGTAACTTGAGCGTCACCTAACCGGTCAAATGCACGGAGGAACTTAGAGGACATGGGGCAATTGGCTCCACAAATTAATTGTTAAATTGTCAGTACGAATTCAGTATATTTAAAGGTTTGCCCCCATGGGAATAGTCCTGTGCTTGTGTCCAATTAAAAACTTCATTTTTTTATCGGAGTGGATTGAGATGTTGTTCTCATATTGTGAGTAAAGAGATCAAATATTAAGAAAAGGGTATTTTGATAAAAATAAATCTACTTAAAATTCTTTTTTTTTTTCACCGCTACCACCAATCAATTCCTCCGTCACCTCCGACCCATTTACTTCCTTTACCAACCATTCCTACCATCATCTCCGACCCACCTGCTTTCTTCACCACCACCATCCATCCACTACCATCATCATCTCTCTCGTCCGTCCATCTACCATCATCGTCATCGTTAAAGTCCACGTTGCACCATTGCCCACCGATCATCTTCATCGTCTTCTTGGTTTGTCCTCTCCCTGGTTTTGGTTTCTCGGGTTTCGAGCCTTTTTTTCTTAGATCCAGCTACCTTGCTCTTGATCGGAGCAGATTAGAACTACCCAAATTGTTCTCTGCCACTATGTTACGTTGTGATGATACTACTTATAATATGAAATGAGATTGGTTTCAATTTGTATTGATACTGTGATAAAAAAAATAGTTTTTAATTGTATTATACTAATTTTAATGTCAAACAATATTGTTTTTAATGTGGAATAATACTATTTTACATTTATGGTATATGACTTTCCATATCCTACCAAAAACTTTAAGTAGTGAGTAGATAGATCGTTTCACCTTATAAACTAACTCATCTTACTTTCAACTTTTGATGTGGGACATTCTCCAACATGCCTTCTCAAATAAAGTCCATCGGGCTAAACTTTGTACAGGCCTACCACTGCCTCTCGTGCTTTCAAATGGGAGTCATGCGAGCATATGAGTCCATGGGCTCGTTAGAGTAATTGGCTCTAATACTGGTGTAGGAGTTTCCATATCCTTCCCTAAACATTAAGATAGTGAGTAGGTGAACCTTTTCATCTTATAAACTAATTCATCCCACTTGCAACTTCTAATGTAGGCACTCTAACAACTGGTTGACATGCATAATGATACTGATTTTTATATATAACGATAATGATTTCAATTTCTAATTATACTTATTTTAATGTGCATGATACAAGATTACATGTTTAACGGTACTGGTTGGCATATGTAACAATACTGGTTTGCATATTTAACAAAAATGGTTAATATTTGTTATGATACTGATTATTATGTATAACGCTGATTGGCATGTATAACGATATTGGTTTATATGTTTAGCGATATTGGTTAACATGTATTAAAATACCAATTTTTATGTCTAACGAAATTGGTTTAAATCAACCACATAACAAAAATATTTATTAACTTGAAACGTAAATTCTAAAATCTAAAACCTAACACTCTAGACGTGAACACTACCCTAAAACCTAAAATCCTTAAAACCAAAATCCTAAACCAAAATCATAAAGTCTAAAATCCTAAACATAAAAATCTAAAATTGTAAATCACAAATCTTGAAATCCTAAAAACCTAAACCCTAAAGCCCTTAAAATCCTAAATCCTAAATCATAAAAAATTAAAAGAAAAAATACACACAAGTACCTTGTAGTTTGGCATGTTCCAAAAAAAGGCCGTGTAATTTTTTTTCCAAATTTAGTATCTGTAATTTCATTTTGGGGACAATTTTAGTCCTAGGCAGTTTTCAAGGCTGCTCGGCCACGTAGCGCTGCCACGTGAGCATAAGTGCCACGTGGTTCGCCTCTTTTCCTCTTTTTTCTCCTCCTCTTCTATCGACCTCCTCCACCTTTCTGCTCCTCCGCCCTTCTCCTCCTCCTCCGCCCTCCTCCTCCTCTCTCTTCCGCCCTTCTCATCCTCCTCCGCCCTCCTCCTTCCCTCTCCTCCTCCCTTCTCCTCCTCCTCTACCGTCCCCCTCCACCTTCCTCCTCTTCCGCCTTTCTCCTCCCCTCTCTTCCTCCATTCTCCTCCTCCCCTCTCCTCCTATGCCGTCCTCCTTCACCTTCCTCCTCCTCCGCTAAGAGGAGGAGAAAGGGAAGAGGAGGAGGAGGAGGAGGAGAAAGAAGGAGGAGGAAAAAGAGGAGGAGGGCATTGCCACATGGTCGGGCAGCCTTGAAAGCTGCCCGGGACTAAAATTGTCCCTGAAATAAAACTACAGGTACTAAAATTGGAAAAAATACCACACAGTCTTTTTTTGGAACAGGCCAAACTACATGGTACTTATGTATACTTTTTCCAAAATTTAACTCTAAAAATATAAAACTATTTTTGCAACATACAAAAAGCATTATCGTGAGACACAGAAATCAAGATCATGAGATGCAAAAACTATTTTCACGACACAAAATTAACATCACAATATTTGAAAACCAATATGAATACATATGTAAACTAATATCACTATATTCGAAAACAAATATCTCTATATTTGAAAACCAATATTACTACAACTGAAAATCAATATCAATACATATGTAAACTAATATCACTATATTCAAAAATAAATATCTCTGTATTTGAAAACTAATATAAGTACAATAAAAAATCAATATGAGTTACATACAAAAACCAATATCAATACAAATGCAAACCAATGTCATTACATCTGAAAAATCACTATCACTACATCTAAAACCAAATTGTTACATACAAAAACCAATATCAATACACATGGAAACTAATGTCAATACATATGAAAATCAGTATCACTTCATATCGTTATATTCAAAAACCAAGATCCGTATATTCAAAAACCAGTATCACTACATCTGAAAACTAATATCGCCATATTCAAAAACTAATATTCATACATTGGAAAACCAATATCAGTATGCAAATAACCTATACAAAAAATACCATTATACAAATACAAAAATATCATGGTAGTGAGCATGATGTTCATGGTGTTCTTGGCACAGACGGAGTCATGGCAATATTATGGACCAGGTTTTTGACACCCTGGCCACGAACCAGCCCGTCTATAGCAATGTTCGAGATCATGTTCTCTCCCAAATGATGGGCGACCTCGAGCATGAGTCAGCTCGAGTGATTGTGGTAGTGGTAGTGGCAGTGGTGTATTTAGTAGTGTCGTGGAGGAGGTAGACAAGGACAAAAATGACGAGGTCTCATCTAGTATAGCAAGAATGGTTGACGACAACAGTCAGATCTTGTCTGGAGTAGCAAGGCTGGTTGACAATGATGGCTCATCTAGAGCAAACATTGGGAGGCTCAAGGGCAACGACAGTAAAAGGCGGCAGGATAGATTTCTTTATAAAACCCTAAAATCTCAACTACCAAAATCGAAAGATATCTCTTACCTGAGATTGATGTTGTCAATGTTGCAAATGCCGAGATGCAATTTTGGTTGGGAACAACGAAAAAGTAAACGAGAGTTGCAGTTGGACGATGGTGGTGGTTTTTTGAATTTCTAGGATTTGAGGAGAAAAGAGGAGAAATAGAGAAAATTTAGAGAGAAATTGGGAATTTGGAGAGGGGCGAAAGAGAAACATAAATAAAAAATTATCCAAAACAGAGGATAAGATCAAAAATTTGCCTTTCTTTTACTTTTATTGTTTTGAAAAAATGTCACAAATATTTTGATAGTTTTTGAAATATCAAACTTTATTTTTTGAAAAAAATAAAATATGATGATTGAAAAGCTAATCTCCAAAAGGAGACAGCATCTCTTAAATCCCCACCAAATTTTTAATTTTTATGACCATCTTGAATTTAAATTTTGCAGATGAGAAAAATATTATTCAGATAAATACTTTTATGTAAAATTCAATATTACTGAACCCTTAGTATCACGGATTAAGTGACTTAAAGGATGAAAAGATTGTCATATACTTGTTACTTAAAACTTCTTCAAGTTGTTCATACTCAACTGTTCCCCATTGAAATACATGTAAATCAATGTATTTGACACGTGTATATGTGAATGTAGTCCATGTTTTATAGCATTGAAATGAATCAAGTACATCATGTAACTCTATCAAGAATGATAACTTTTCAAATAAAAATCCATCAAAGAAAAACACTCGCACAAAAACTCCTAGTTAGTTTTTTCGGGAATTATTAAAAAGGAAAAAGTCCACCTAGGGTCTCTGTAGTTTGACGCATTCTTAGATAGGTCCTTGTGGTCTAAATAGGTCATAACGTGTCCCCGTGCCTCCAATTTTCCCATCTAAGTCACCTTGAACAGGTTTGATTCGAAAATCTGAAGCTCGATCTTGCGATTCTGGTGACGAAAACATGTAAAACTCGTATCCACACGTCGGGGACACTTCACGGAGTCAATTGGAGTCGACAATCGGCATTGAAAATGCCTGATTTGATCGGACCAAAATGAACAAAAACGAATGAAACCGGTCGGAGGTAACCCAAATGAGAAAATTGGAGGCACGGAGACTCGTTATGGCCTTTTTAAACCATAGGGACCTATCTAGAAATAGGTCAAACCACAGGGGCCCTAAGTGTACTTTTCCCTATTTTTAATGAGTGTCTTTGATAAGCAATGAAAAATGTCACGAAGTACTATAATTGGTAAAGAATCTTGGTTTAAAGACTCTTTCGATTTCTATGTCTGTTAACTGCAGATTATTTTGGTCATGAACGAATTATTGATTACATGCTATTTAAATAAATTATATACACATGGACCATTGAAAAACAGTCTAGATTCAATAGGAATTAGATGAATCTCCACTGAACGAGATTTATACTATTAATTATACACTTCTGTTGCTGCTTCTGCCATGTTTCCCTCCCGTTCTCGTTGGTTGATGTACATGTTCATCTTTATAACTGTCTTGGTCCTCTATATCACCCCGCAGGGACTATTGAGAAAACATGGCCCATTACCAACGTCCCGGAAGGAGACCCCATTCCGAAGTATGAAGTATAAACCTCGCCAAATCTTCACATAACAAAGATTTCATAAAAAAAATACAAATATCATTGTTACAGAAAAATTATGGACGTTTAAATATTTTACATATATATAAATAAATAATGAACTTTATCTTAAAAATTATTAATTGCTAGGTGCATTAAATAAATAAAAAACCATCACTTTCTTCAACCATAAACACTCAACTTTGTCCTCTACCTACCCATGCTTCTCCTTCTCTTACATTTCCATTTTCTTTTCTTTTTTAATCAAAACACATCTTCTCTATTCCTCCCTCAACCTCCTCATCCATGCCCCAATCTCCATCCACTTTCTCCATGACTTCATCTCTCAACTTCCATGGAAAATCCTACCAAAATCTCTGATTTTCGCCCCTCCAATGTCGATCGAGAGAGAGAAGGAGGATACTTAAGACAGAGGCAGAGGTGGGCGAAGGCAAAGGCGCGAAGGCTCGAGGTTGAGGAGTGTTGGTTTTTTGTAATTTTATTTGGTTTTCTGGTCCAACCGAAAAATTTTGATTTAAGCGAACCTTAATTTTGTGTGGTTCAACTGAAAATTTCATGGTTGGTAAGGTTTGTACGTATTTTTTCGGCTCGATATTCTTTTCAAAACGTGATCAGACTGGTCAGACCATGGTATTAAAAACTATGGTTAATGAACCATCATTCGGTGGAATAGTGTGTTACATTTAAGAGTATAAGTGATAGATTTATATTAATTAAAAGTTGAAAAATAGGAAATATAGGTAGAAAATTGTACAAAAGGGAATAATCATTAAAAATATTAAGAAATTTTCTTATATGGTAATTTTAAATCTAAATTTTAAAAAATTATCAAATTATATAATGATCAAAATGTTTTTAATGATTAAAAATAATATTTTCAGAAATAATAAATATTATTATCTTAATGCTTCAATATTTGTAACACTTAAATGACAGTAAATTAATCCAAATAAAAAAATAATATTAATGTAAACAGTACCAATATTAAAATAAACGAGTATCGATATTAAAGTTAGCGGATACTAATATCCAAGTAGATAAGTATCAATATTAACGTTTACGAGTACGAATACTAAATTTATAGGGTATTTATATCAAAGTAAACATGTACTATATCTAAGTAAACAGACATCAATATCAAAGTTAACGGGTACTAATATCTAAGTAAAAATTAAACAGATATCAATTCAAAGTAAACAAGTATCAATATCAAAGTTAACGATTATCAATATATAAGTAAACATGTATCAATATTAAAGTTAGCTTTTGTTCTTACCCAAGGAGAGAATGGGAGAAGAGAAAGAAAAAAGTATCACATGAATAAGATGTGACTTATCAGAAGTTATGGTCTTTCGTGCATCTTCTCATCATCCGAAAAAAATTGCACAACCGTTTAGATTCTACATGACCAACCTCCTCCTCATCCTCCCTCGTCCGCATCTCTCCAACGCCCCAAAAGAAGAAGTCCTCCTCATTCCATGGTGTCGAGGACTGGTCCTCTTCATAGAAGACTTTAGCAATCTGTGTCACGAGCGTTTAGCACCCAACAGTTATCTACTTAAACTAATATTTAGGGACAACAATGCCTTTGTATCAATAAAGCACAAATTCTGTAAAAATACTGCTGAACAGAAGATTTCTGCAAATTGATTCCATGAGATATGTTGTGGGACAGGAGGAAAGCCGCAGCTAAAATGGTCGATATCACCAGCCTGCAAATGTAATGAGCTGTAGAAGTAGATATATAATTTTTTTTAAAAGATTATAAAAAAATATAGAGAGAGAAAAAATGGTGAGTTAAAAAAAATTTAAGTTTGATAAATTGATAAGGAATGTAAATAAAAAAAGCAAATAATTAGGAAAAATAGTTGAAAAACGTCAGATATAAAATTTAAAAACAAAAACTCAATCTAAAAGTTAATAAACAATCTTTATCATAGAAATGATATTTTAGACATCTCCACTTCATCCAAAATCGCTACTAAGTGCTAAGTGTGAAGCATTGTCGGCTTAATTTATTACCAAAGTTTAAGATTAAAGGGAAATAATTCCATAATTGAGGCCATCGTTAGGTTGTCAGAACACTCGAAATCAATGCATATGTTTACTAATTAACGTCAAAATTTGATTTGTAAGACTGATCACCACACCCTCCCTTTGTCACGTGGTAGCTCGTTATTGGGCGAATCACTGTGAGATGCTAACATGCGTAGCACCTCCGTGTGTCAGCATGACACAGGATGCGTGTCAGCGTGGCACATGATGCCACTGCACCACGCTAACGCTCTCGCTGACGTGGCCTTGGTCGATTGGGCTATGTGGCATCCCAAATCTAGTCAATTTTTTTTAAAAGATAAAAAATTTTAATTTTAATTTTAAAAAAAAATCTTATCATTTTACACCATTTTATTTGCACGAATTTTTTTAATGTGGTTAATAATTTTATAAGGAGCTGATATAGTTTAGAAATTTTGTAAAATTTATATGGTCCAAAATCATTTGAAAATTCTATAAATCGATACCAATCTCGTATCTTTTCTTCTCACCAAGTCACAAACTCCTCTCTTAGCTTTCTATAATCCTCTCATCTTACTCTAATCCTCTTCAAAAAATTCTAGATATGGATCCAAATAATGAAGGTTCTCAAAGTTTTGATGAAATTTGTAGAAAGCATCACGTCATGTTTTGGTGTAGAGTATTTGAGAAAGAACAATGAACAAAATCTAGCAAGAGTGCTCTAAGTAGCAAAACAACGTGAATTCCCAAAGTGAGCTATATTTGCAATACATTGATATCATTACAGGTACCTCATAGAGAGAGTATTTGGAGTTCTTTAAGCTCGTTATGTGTTCATCAAAAATCAATGTCTTCTGTGGGACTAGGAATTCATTGGAAAGGTTATGATAGCATATATCATATTACGTAATATGATAGTGAAAGATGAACGAGATGAATATGGTCTTTATTGTCTAAAAAAATTCCTTAACAATAGACTTAGCAGCAACAACATCTCCACAAACTATGAATACTCCATTCACGCATTGGATCTTTATCAAACTTTATGACTGCTGATACAAAAATTAGGAATAGAGAAACATATATCTCTTAAGAAAAGACTTGATTGAATATGTTTGGAAAAATTTGATAGTGGTAGTTAATTATGTAGTTTGTAATTTTTTTATAAATATTTTTGATCTCGTAGAATGATAATTTTTGTTAGTTCAAAATTAATTTTTACCGTTTTAGCAGTGCTATTCATAAAGTACGATAGTGGAAAAATACTGAGTGCAGGAACGAATCTGACTTAGCATACTGTAACGATAGGGCGATAATTACATCATATTGATTCTCATGGTTTCTTAATTACTTTATTAATAGGAGTGATTTACATTAGTATTTTAATAAAATATAAGAGACGTCTAACTATTTTTGAAATTTATAAATAAATCTGTCAAACTCGTGACTAAATATTTGTAATATCAATACAATGCACCTTAAAAAAGCCAAATTAATGTCAACATACCTCCTCCAAATAAAATACGTGACATAAATTTGCATGATTATTAATATAAACAATATGCGTATTATCAACCCGATCTTATAACAAATGTACTAAACCTAAAGTAAATTAACTAGTAACTAATTTTTTAATAATTATAAATAAAATCACCGTAATTAACGATTGAGGGACAACTCAAAATCAAAATAGTAATTATAAGAGGCGAATTTCCGAATATAGACAAAAGAAGGGGAAAGAAGACAGACAGACAAGGTAGACCCAAGCTAGGCTACTTCTTCTCTTCCTTCTTCTCTTCTTTCTTTTCCTCTTTCTTATCTTCCTTCTTCTCCTCCTTCTTCTCTTCTTTTGCGGGCCCCACTGAGACAATGTCCACTTTGCCCACCTTCTTCAGCTTCTTCACGACCGCCACCGGATCCATCTGCCCAATCACCGTTAGCTTCTGATCTTTCAGCTCAGCCGCTATCGAATCGACTCCTGCAAATTTCCGTAGTTAAGACACCCACTAAATCGACTAATCCGTATCTATAGCTCAAATTCGAGAATTCTGATTAAATGAGAACAATTAATAAATAATTCATCTAATAATCGGGTTTGATATGCACCGTAGATATCAGCAGCTGCTTCAATGGCTTTCTGCTTGGTCTTCTCATCGGTCATGGTCAGCACTTTTAAGATCACCTTCTGCTAATAACATAAGGTGGAAGAGATAGTTAATGATTAAATTGCAAGAAGAAGATAATAATTGGAAGCCTTTCTCATAAGAAGAAGAGGTTGGAAATTTTCTTACCTGAGCCATTTGGAAGATGGACTTGGAGGAAGAAGATGAGGGAAGCTGATGAGTTAATACTGTGTACTTTACGGAAATAAAAGTGTCAACTTTACGAAAGTGTGGTGCATTTATGGAGGAAATATAAGGTGGTCTTAAAATAAAATATAGCAAAAATCCAAGTTAGATTTTTCATTAATTGATCGTTTATTACATCAAAAATTTTGTTTACAAATATTGTATCCTAGTTTCTTCTATTAGATTTTAATTTCGAGCATTGAACCTACTCATTTAAACCAACTTCATTATAATGCCTTAATTTTAATTTCATTATTATGGCTTGAATTTAATTTCATAAATGTTTTACCTACTCATTTAAAATAAAAAAATTTATTTTCATTGATATGGTGTGGGTTGGAGATAGTGCGTGCGGAAGAAGGATTAATGACTTAAATTCTCACGGGCAGAACGATGATTGCACACGCAATTGAAGTGGCTGGCTGTGTGTGGCAGCACTTTTTGACTTTTAGGAATTATTTGATGTGCGAATATTAATTTTAATAGATTATCGTATATACATTTTTCTTTTGAAAAGTTATGGTTGATATACTAATTTATTGGAGGTTCAGAATTTGGTTGAGCACTGTCCATTACGACAATTTGCCAAAAAGAAAACGCGTAACCCTAAAAAAAATAGATTTTAGCTACTGCTTTGGGCCTCTTGGCTCTTAGTTTCTAGGAGGAGACGTCTTTTATATTTTTGTTGTTCAACCAAAGACAGTAATAATTTTATGATTCACTATATGCTAAGTGATGTGATATAGTAAAATAAAATAAAATTAATGAAAAAATTAGCAATATAAGATCTGGAATATAATTAAATGACAAAGACCGTACGTGTTTAAAAAAAATGTATCAAATCAAATCTCTGTCTCGAACCCTTCAAAAACAAATCTGTCACGTGATACCAAAAATTTCTCATACACGACCCCATTAAGGTAGGGGTAATTGCTTCAAATATAGTTGGGAAATTAGTTTTTCATATTAATTAGTTTACTTGTTGCTAAATTATTGGGAATGTTGATAAACATGCTATGAAAAAGTGAGGAATTTATATATAAAATTTCATTTAATTTACCGATTAAATTCAATCCAGCACACGGAAAAAAAAAATACTAAAATAGGAGTTTGGTTGAATGGATCAGGGTCAACCTTTCTTTGGGTGGGAAAGCTAGGCCCAATTAGTTTTAGCCCAATATATGAAAATATATAAGTTTATAACCTCTGGGTGTGTTATGTCTCCATCACAAATTAAAGACTAATCCTAAAGTCAAAATCAATAATTGCCCATGCATAATTAACACCACCATTTAAACTTCACAGAAGAAATAAATTAACCAAGAACATGTCCACCATAGCAGCAGCAGCCAAAATGCCTATTTATAAATAAAAGGTACGTCAGCAACATGGTGATGATCACATGATAGAGCAAGCGTGGACATTGTCGTCGCTGAAGAGGGAGGCTACGGCCTCGTCGGAGGCGACCGCGACGGAGTAGAGAGCCGGTGTGTGGAAGAAGGAGTGAACGCGGTGGGGGGACTCGGAGTTGTCGTAGTAGTGGTTGACGACGTAGGTGGGGTACTTGTAGAAGGAGGAGTAGTGGCCGCTGTATCCAGGCAACGGCCACGCCTCCGCGGCCTTTTTCCCCGTCCGCTTTATCGCCTTTATCACCTTCTTCTCTTCCAGCCCGTACCCTCTAACCGTCACCTTCTGGTTATCCATGTCTGCTTCCACTTCTTCCACCCCTGACCAGAAGCATGTATCATGTCAAATTTAAGTGAAAAGATGTTTTGAGTTTCGAATTCTTGATTTTTTTAGCTACCATTTAAGACGCGGAAAACATACGTTATCTAGATATTATAGTTCAAGTTAAAATTAAGTTGTACCAAATTTATACGTAAAGTTCATGGACGCAGAAAAATAATAAAATTAGGAGATGCTCCAGACCTGTCACATGGGTTAGTTTGAAATTAGAAGTATGTGTTTTGTGTGTTACACAACTATATCAAACTAGAGGACGTTTTCTTTGACTAACCCGTTTGTGAGATAATTTAAGATCAGGAGATGGGATATAAGTGTTTTGTAAATAAAATATTGGTGATTTCTTTTTCCTTAGCAATAAAGCTTTCAAAATTATTTCAAAAAATAAAAAATATACGAACTCTACTATAGTTGCCGGAGGGGAACTACGAAAAAAACAAAATTTACATCTAATAAAGCATAAAAGTGCATTTAGCTAGAAAAAAGATTTTTGATGTACATAAATGTTATCAATAAAATTATGAGTTAGTCAGACTTAGCACTCACGACCAATATAACAAGCCATTCATAAGCCGTGAACAACATAGCCACTAGTTTCAGCTCTGTATAACACCATAGATGGTTTTGTGAAGAAAGTTGCACCATTATATTACGCAGAAGAAACGCGAAAGTGGAGAAGAGCACGCAAATTTATTATTACCTTTGAGCTTCAAGAGAGATTTCTTCAACTTGGAAGCACATCCTTCACAATCTAGATTAGGAACCAACACCTCTACCATCTACAACAAAAACCCATAAAATAGATAGTGTAAATGCTTTGGGACCCAAATAACTATAAATCCATTTTAAAAATATATGTATTTGTCACATAAAATGTGTAACAAACAGAGAGAAAGGAACGAGGAAGACTCACAGACATATCGAAGGAAAATGAAGAGGACTTTGGTCTGAAGGCCTTTAAATTTTATCTCCTCCTCGGTTGTTGGGTTGGTAATAGATATAGTAAAGCTTTTTCGTGTTTGTGTTTCCAAAGTTGGTTTCTCAACTGTGAGAGTAAATAGAAACCAAACGGCTAGCGGAGAGAGGAGAGGGAACCAATGAGACTATATATATGATATTGGTATCGAGACAGATTCGATAAATGGTAACAAAAATTTTAAAAAACATATATGAAAGAATATTATTATTGTTATGTATAATTTGACGGTATCCGAATCCGAGTAAGCAGGACAGAAAAATGATGTCGGATTTCGAAATTCAAAGCAGACATGGGAAATGAAGAGTTCCATGGTCACGCGTGGATTATAGGAAAGGCGTTATCATCAACCTCTTTTTTTGTTTTCCCCGAACAATTAATTATAACATATCATCTCACTAGTGATGGTAGTGGGTTCACCCATTAGTCACGCTCTGTTTTTATCCGAGAAAATTTAATTTATATTATATCTCTTGAAATTATTGCATCAATGAGTAATATATTTATTTATAAATTAAAAAAGTTAACATTAAGCATTGAATATCAAATTTTTAATACTGTATCAAAGAATTATAGTCAAATATCATATAAACACTCGGTATAATTTTTTTGACGATACATGTTAAATTTTCATATTACTAATTTATAAGTTTTGTGATATTGTTTATAAGACTTAAAATTTTATGTTTAAATCCATCAATACTATCATTATATTTTAGTGTATAAAACAATATGAATGTGGATACGTAGTTACAATTAAAGGATAGGAAACACTCCAAGTGGTTGTAGGACCAAGTTCGGGGCCTAATACTTGCATGTCTGTGTGGGTTGGTTTTGAATATAGTGGTTAATTAGGCAAATCAATTGGCCCGACTGGTATTTAAAAAATGTGCCCGAACTTTTTTTTAGTGTCATGTCTGCCTTATCTTTTGTCATTGAGCATTATTGTTTCGTATTATTAGCGGCTCCACTGTATTTCTAGTAATAATTTACTAAAATATTATGTTTTTGTTTTGATATCCTTTTCCGATTTCACTTTTTATATTAATTTAAAATGATAGGTAAGTATAATTTAATCCATATATTCAATGTGGTGTTTATATATGAAGACGCTTTTTATCAGTAAATAAATATTATTGAAACTTGCAAGGTCACACCGAAGTGGACTTGTTCAGCCTTTGAAACAAAGTGTATATGGTGTATGGCCCGTAACCAACACATATCTTTTTAAGGTGTTTGTATTATTGAATTATTTTTTATATTTGATTTTGTAAAAAATTTTAATAATTAGAGAAAAAATATATGTTGATGTACATGTTGACTTAAGTCACTTTACACTATTTAAGATGATAACATTTCACTAGTTTTTTTTGTTGTAAAAATTGTGGGTAAATTGTTTCTATAATTCCGGGGCAGGTCCAAGGATTACGGTATTTAAACCCCTCCCAATCGCCGTTGTGGGGGATCGATCCGCAGACCTCCCTACCAAGCACAACCCCATGCTACCACTGAGCAAACCAACGATTGGTTAACATTTCACTAGTTAAAAAAGTAGTCTCGCTAGTTTTTTCTTTGTACGGTAATTAAACTAATATTAGCTGTATATCATTTTTTTTATACATAATGTTAATCCTATATTATACCTAGTTACTTAGTTTACTCCATTTTGCAAACTCCTCTGGGATAATGAGTATATTACCTTGAGACTATTGCTCATTGTAATAGAGACAGATCTATCTATAATTACTAAAAAATTACTTTATAATTTTAGGTTAGACATAAAACTTCTAATATGATGTTGGTATTCATTTATCCTTACGTATCGAAAACAAAGCTAGTGCAAATGAACACCGCTTTTTTTTGGTGAAAATGGACAGCGAAAACTCTTACATAACATAACACAGTTATACCTTAATTAGTGTAGAATTACGTTTTTTACGACTATGATCGCAGACTTTAAAAAATATTAGCGGGATGAAATTCGATAGAAGAAAAACATGATAGAGAAATAGTACATCGGTAAAAAAATAACCGTGTGCCGCTCTCCTTGTCCCGTGATTTGGTTACCGAAAAGCAAAGCAAGGAGGCAACGCCTTTTTTCATTACTATTGTTGTGTCCAAAGTTGACAGAAAACGAGTCGTTGTAAAGATAACTTGCTTTTATTCACCAGCTGGAATGTGCCAGAGGAAATGCGCTAAATTGGCTCCAAAAGTTGTGTTTGAAAGGCCTCAGAATCAGAAGAAACGGCGAAAATGGTCCAACAACAAAAAGACTCTGAATATGCGAAACCCCATTGCCCGGACAAAAGAATCTAAACGCTGCTCAGGTTGCAGGCTGTTGCAGCAACTTTCTACGTATAGATATTTCAAGAAGAAACTCCATTTTTCAGTTTTGAAAACATGCGTGTTCTGAGTTTGCTCAATTGATGAAATTTCCGGGAGAATCAGTTTCGCTATTACTCAACACATGAATTATTTTAAAAAAAATTTCTTCCACAAATATATTAATCTTTATGACATATACAACCTAAGTAGTGTGGTATTCTTCTATAAACTCTTAGGGGAATCAAATTTTATTTTCATTTACATAAAATCTTATTGGTAATTCAAACAATTTTGGTTGCCAGACTATGAAACTTTGTTATTTCAGGCACAATTGTGGATAGGAGATGCAACGCACGGATTATGTAGGGTTCTACCGTGAAAATATGTTAGGAAGTTGGTGTTAAATTCTTCATATGCTTTCACCCAGAGAAACCTCTTATATTTTAAAGTTGTTATTTTTATTTTTGAATTTCTTAATGCTATCAGTAAGATAAATTAAAGTCTAAATTATCGATTTTTCTGACGTAGTAATTATCACTATAATAGTTATAAGTGTGATAGTTGAATTTGTTCAAATCTTACAAATGCACCGATCTATATTAATATTTTTAATCAGATATAAAAATTTTATCGCTATTTTAAATCATAATCGTGTATCAATGGTTATTTTCATTTTTTTTGTCGGTAAAAGTCATATATATTTACTGACAGAATATTTACAACCAAAGGCTGTGTAACTCACACAAAAAGGCAGGAAACAACCAGCTAGCCCAAAAGAAATGGCAGCAAAACAACAAATTCCACACAGGGAAAGCACTAGCAAAAATCACAGTCAACATTCCTAAACAACTGAAGCAGAGTCTAAGAAGAGAATGAGATCTTGAAAGCCAATGTCCCTAGTACTGTTTGTCCATAAGACCCGTTCATTAGCATGAAAACAGACGGAATGTGCAATAAATTCTTTATTGTAACGGACATCGTAAAAAAATAGTACGGTTACGAAATAACCAAATAACTCACATGACAAGCACAAAAAATGGCAAATCTGACTTTTTTCAACATGATCTATATTTTACCAAACATTAATAAAATTAAAGTCTATGTAAATTGTGATCCAATGAACTTTGTTATAACTTTAAAGAGCATTATATGAATTCTATGGATGAAAACAATTCATCTGCCTATTAATTGTTTATTGGGCCCTGGGTTCGCTTTATTCATAATATCATGAATAGTGGGCCTAGGCTTAGGGCCTTTCTCCCGGGAATAAAAAATTTGCCGAAACATATACTGAAATCGGGATCGTAGAAATCTATGTTCGGCTGGAATTAGTTTTAGAGCTCAGAAAAAATGACAACGTTTAGGATAATAACGAGTAGCATAATCAGAGCAGATCATTTTTTTTAAGGTTTGAGAAAGAAGATAAAATGAGAAAAAAAGAAAGTGAAGGTAAAACGTGAAGAATTTTTTAGTATTTTGTGTCGAGAA